>JANAVB010010819.1:0-50000 GCA_029216955.1 Iris pallida
CTGGGGGTACTCAATCTTTTGAGTCCGAAACTGATAGTGTCGATTCATACCTCTATACTAATCCCTCTGTATCTTCAAGAGAGGTTGAATCTTACGCTATTGGAGATGAACCAGAGACGTCATCTGCTAATACAGAACAACGTCTTATTGCCGTTGAGCAATCACTGAAAGACATACTTACCATGATACAAAGTATGCACCAGATAATAACGACTAAGCAAACTGCTCAACCGGCAATAGTAACACCGGTGCAGGTAGCAGCACAAACTCAAGATAGTCAAGGGGCTAATATACCTTTGAATATTCAAGAGCCTGCTGTTAACCAAAATTCTGCGTCTCCAGATCCTATCATTCCAGAAGATGTACCATCTCCGGTGGGGGTTATGGTACATCCAACAACCATTCAATCAAATGTGCTTCCTCAAACCAGTGAAGCCATTAAAGTAGTACGTGAGCTTAAAGCACAGTTTGAAGTTTTGAAGCACAAGGATCAGCTCCAGAGGTTAGGGATTAAGCACCTTATCCTCCTCATTGGAATGATGTATCCTTTCCACCGAAATTTAAGCCACAATCAATGGTATTGTTTGATGGAAAGGCTTCTCCTAGTCAGTATATCAATTACTTTGATATTATGACTATATATTTACAGAAAAATGATGCTCTTCTCACTCGAGTGTTCATTTGGTGCTTGACGGGTTCAGCTTACGACTGGTATCGTAGTTTACCCGACAATTGTATTTCATCTTTTGACGAATTTAAGGCAATATTTCTCTCCCGCTTCTATGAAGGAGGTATGGACATGAACATGTCCTCCTTAATAGAAATCAAACAAAAGAAGAAAGAAGATACTCGGACGTTCATTGAACGTTTCCGACAGGCGACTCTAAAGATGCCTCCTGGTATGCCAGATTCAGCGTTAATTGATACATGCAAGATGAATCTGCGACCGTCCATTGCTGTCTTTACGGGTTCCCAATTCACAGATTGGGCTTCGTTTATTATAGCAGCAGTTTCTGCCAAGAATAGTGGTAGGTTGGCTCGTGAACATGGGATAATTTTTGTCTCAGAGGATAAAGGAAAGAAAGGTAATCCTGGTAACAATTCTGGCAATCGTAATACAAAAGGAAAGGACACCCTTATGGTTAATCTTTCCAAAAATAAAACGACGCCGAATAATCAGGAGTTTTTTAAGCCAAAAGACGAATATTCTTTTGACGAGAGTGATATCCCAGGGATATTCCAATATCTGGTGAAAAGTGGTAAACTCCAGATCCCGGAGCCAAAGAGGCCTAATGAGGTGAATCTGACTGACAATTCCAAATATTGTATCTATCACAGATACATAAATCATCCCACCAGAGCTTGTTATGTCCTAAAGAAGAAAATACAAGAGCTGATTAATGCCAATGCCATCTTTTTAACTAATGATGAGCATACGGTTACAACCAATATGGTTTCTCTTTAATTCGAAGATTTTCCTTCTCAATGAGTACCAGATGGGATTATCCCAATTCCGAAGTCGACGATAAAAATTGTGAATATCCCGCCTGCCAGGGAGGAAAATGAAGGATTGCTGCCTCTCATATTAAGGAATAGTGAAATTATGTGGGTACATCCTGATTTAATATCTGAAATGGAAAATGAAGGTAAAACTTCAAAATCCAAGAAATATAAGAATGTCAAAACCTGCAACATGATTTCTCATGTTATTCCAGATCCTGATGATTTGGATCATCTATGGGATGGCATTTCTTTTGAAGATAGATTGAGAGGATTGAACATAAGTCCTCTAAGTCTGGCTCCTCCTATCAAGCTCAAGCTTACTCATCAGCAGTGGCTAGCCATGAATAGTGTTCCCTTATACAGGACACAACAAGTCTTCGCTGCTTATGAAAAAGCTCCTATAGGAATTTTTCCCCGTATCCTGAATCCTTCTCCTTCTGTAGCTACAGAGACTTCTATTTCTCATTCTCCTATAGTTACAGAGATTTCTTCTTCTTCCTCTGTTGAACCGCCTGTTAAAAGTCTGCTGTCCACTCACTTGTATAGTCAGCAATCTGTCCTTCTCATGAAGAAGATGGGTTATAACTTTTAAAAGACAGAAGGTTTGAATTATGATAAAGGAATACGACTTCCTTTACAAATTCAAAGTAAAAAATCCACTGTTGGATTGGGTTTCGAGGTTCCTCATAACAATCCTCATAAGAAGAAGTCTAAAGGAAGGAAAATTAAATCCTGCAATATGGTACTTCCTTCTTCTGAGTCTGAAGAAAAAACCTTTGCTGGTACAAGATCTGGAAAAGAGTACCATAAAGATTATGAGGGATCCTCCAAAGAAGCAGAGAATGTTGAAATACCACCAAATCAATCGTCTCATGTTCCTGCTAAACCATCTGTGGTTGAAAAGGGGAAATAGAAAGTAGTACGCTTTGACGTCCCGTTGAAGTCTGCTTCCAGTCAGGGGGTAGTGATGAAACCCTATAAATTTGATATTCTAGCCCAGTTAGCTAATACTCCGGCCAGACTATCTATCTTCGAGTTGCTTCGTCTTTCTAATGAAAGTCGTAAAACTTTGAGTGAAGCTTTGCTGCAAGCTGACTCCTGCTTAGCTCAACTCAAGACTTCTGATAATATACCAGTGTCATGCCCACAATGTCATAGTGTGATGGAGGTAATTCATAATATTACTTTCACACAAGAAGATATGTTGTTGAAGCATAATAAGCATGACAGGCCTTTGTGCTACACAGGATATATTGAATCCACTGAAGTTGACAGGATTTACATTGATCCTGGGTCTTCCATTAGCATAATTCTTCAAAGTATGCTAAGACCGTTGAGGATTCCTACTAGTGACTTGACTTACACTAGTACCACAATAGTTGGTTTTAACTCTGGAAAGAGTAAACCACTGGGGAAGATTCGTCTGAAGATTCGGATTGGTGATCTTCGAACTATGGCAACATTCTATGTTATTAATTCAGATGTATCCTACAACATCCTTCTTGGAAGACCGTGGTTACATGAGCATAACATCGTGCCTTCAACTCTCCACCAATGCTTCAAGTATGTGGATTCCCAAGGGGTTGTGAAGACTGAGTTTGCTGATATCAATCCTTTTAAAGGTGTCGAAGCCTATTTTTCTGATTCAACGCTCTACAAACAAGAGCATGTGAAAGAGATATCAGATATAGCTGAAGATCGATTATCTGTCGAAGATCAGTCTATTAATGAAGATCCGCCAGAAGAGCAACCTTTGAAGATCAAAGTCAAAGGGCAAATTCGACCCCAACCTGTCAACAATCAACCTCTGATGATCAAGGTCAAAGGAAGAACTCAAGCTTCACCTGAGAAATCAGCAAATGTTCCTGCTAAAAGCCAAGTTCAACCTCTTATGATCAAGGTCAAAGGGCGTACTTCTCGTACGAATGATCTAGAACCACCATTGATCGTCAATCTTGGCAAGCCTACGCAAAAGACGGATGATAGTCTGTTAATGATTATTCCGAAGCGTAGCAGTCAAATTGTAAATGATGTAAATATTGATCATTCGGTACTTTCTAATATCAATAAAGATTTCCTTTTTGAGTATATGGCTGTCAAATATGTTGAAAGAATGACTTTATCTTCTGATGATCAAAATCATCATTATAAAGACAACATAGACACAGAGGAAACCTTATACATTAACCATAAAGAAAATTCCTTTCCTCCTCATGTCGATGTTGGACCTTATGCTCAAAGGTTCCTAACATCTTCTCCTTATCTTCTTCCTGTAGTCGCTTCATCGCAAGATTGTGTAACTTATAGACGTCACGAAGAATCTTATTTCGTGATTCCGTCTGATAAGAAAAACAAGCACCAAATTGTGTTTGGCCTGGCTAGAAATATTCTTGTTGCTCAGACAGATGATCTGAGAAATAAAGATAAAGGAAAAATCTGAATTGACAAATATAGTCAACAATCTCTCAAGATTATCCAGAATATGGGATATGATTTGAAGACTATGCAAGGTCTCAATCAAGGTAAGGGTAGACGATTACCATTAAGTGGTGATCTCGTCATGGGTTGGGATATGATCCATCCCACATATTTAATGATGATATACAAGAAGAATTCTCTTCTAGCTCTTCGTAATCATCAGATTCAGAAGAAATCCAATTCATCGAATCTGATATGTCTCACTCTTCTTATGTTAGAGGATGTTATTATGATGAATCTGAGCAAATATTTTTAGTCAATATGGTTCATATTGATGATGAATCTGAACCATTTGAGAATGATCCTTGGGCTCAACAGATGGACACTTAGTGGGAACTTTGTTTTGAACAGCGACAACCACCTACAAAGGATGAGATTGTCCAGATCGATGTTGGAGATGGAACTACACTCAAACCAATATTCATCATTAAAAACCTTTCTGAAGATGAAAAGGTAGAGTTGATAAAACTGATCAAAGAATATATTAACATTTTTGCATGGAGTTATGAGGATATGCCAGGTCTAGATCCTAAAGTTGCTACTCATAAACTCAATATTCTTCCTAATGCCAAGCCTGTAAAACAATAGCAACGGCATTTTCGACCAGATATGATGGATGCAATTGAGGCAAAAGTCAAAAAGTTGATCACATGTGGCTTTGTTCGTGAAGAACAACACCCGGACTGGGTTGCCAACATTGTTCCTGTTATGAAGAAGAACGGAAAAGTCCAAGTTTGTATAGACTTTCGAGATCTTAATGCAGCTTGTCCAAAGGATGAATTTCCACTTCCGATTGTCGATGTCATGATAGATAATACATACGGTTTTGAACGCATGTCTTTCATGGACGGATTCTCAGGATATAATCAAATTAACATGCATCCAGAAGATGAGAAACATACTGCCTTTCGTACACCCCTTGGGGTTTACTGCTATACGGTTATGCCGTTTGGTCTTAAAAACGTCGGTGCCACGTATCAACGGGATATGAGCAACATCTTTCAAGAACATCTACGGAAGACAGTTGAATGTTACGTAGATGACATTGCTGTTAAGAGTCGATCAAAAGATGATCATATTCAAGACTTGAAGACTGTATTTGAATTGATGCGTCAACAACAATTGAAAATGAACCCTACTAAGTTTTTCTTAGGGGTTTTCAGTGGCAAATTTTTAGGATTTGTCATTACTTCTCAGGGTATCCATGTTGATCCTGATAAGGTTAAAGCAATTCTTAAAATACGTCCTTCTCGTAATCTGAAAGAACTCCGTGGCTTTCAGGGCCGCATAGCTTATATCAGGAGATTTATATCTAATCTCTCTGGGAGATGTCAACCTTTCTCCTGTCTATTAAAGAAGAGTGTATCATTTGTTTGGGATAAAACGTGTCAGAAAGCCTTCAATGACATCAAGAAATATCTTACAAATCTACCTGTTTTGGTACCTCCAGTGGTAGGAAGACCATTTTTGCTATATGTTCGAGCCTTGGATCATTCACTTGGTGCTCTTCTTGCATAAAAAAGTAATATGGGGCATGAACAAGCAATTTATTATCTTAGCCGAATGATGATCGGAGCTGAACACGGGTATACTCCTGTAGAAAAGGAATGTCTGGCCTTAGTTTTTGCTGTCCAAAAGACAAGACATTATGTGACAGGACAGACTATTCATGTCATCTCTAGAATAAATCCTATTCGAGTATTAATGAGAAAACTGAGCATTCTTAACTCTAGGTTAGCTACCTGGACGATGTTGCTCACTCCTTATGACATGGTTTATGTACCTCAAAAATTAGTGAAGGGTCAAGCATTAGCTGATTTCTTAGCTGCTCACCCTATACCTGAAACATCGAAATTATATGAGGATATTCCAGATGAAGTCGTGGATTGTAACATGACTTTGAAGAAAGATAACTGGCAATTATATTTTGATGGAGCATCACGGGTTGGACCTAAAGGTAATATTATCTCTGGAGTAGGAATCGTCTTGGTTTCTCATGATAAAATGGTCATATACCGTGCCTATTCTCTCAATGAGCCATGCTCTAACAATGTAGCAGAATATAATGCTCTGCTGATTGGTATCCAAGTAGTAAAACAATTGGAAATTGAGTTTCTTGAAGATTATGGAGATTCTCAACTGATTGTTAATCAGGTTAGAGGGACTTATGAAGTCAGAAATCCTGATCTCATCCCTTATCATCAAATGGTAATCGAGTTGGTCCTTTCATTCAAAGGATTCTTCATCAAATTCTTACCACGTTCTCAGAATATGAAAGCTGATGCTCTTGCTAGCTTAGCTGCAGACTTAGTTGTTCCAATTTGAAGACAAAATACAATCACATTGTTGGACCGAGACTTATTCTGTGTCAAGTATAATCTGTATATTGAACAGAGTTATACTACACAATCAAGTTCCCAGCAGAAGGATTGGAAAAGTCCATTCATTGATTATACGGTTCATGGAATTTTACCTGACGATCCAAAAGAAGCTGCATCAATCAAGAGACGATCATTTCGATTTTATTATGATTCATCTTTACATATGTTGTATCGTCGTTCATATGATGGACTCTTGCTGTGTTGTCTCTCAGAAAGTAAAACCAAACAAACACTCCGAGAAGCTCATGATGGTGTTTGTGGTGCTCATCAACCGGGTCCAAAATTACAAGACCGTATTCGAAGAATGGGGTATTATTGGCCTTCTATGATAGCAGATGCTGTAGACTATGCCAGAAGGTGTAAAGCATGTCAGATTCATGCTGATTTTATTCATCAATCGTCTGAATTTCTACATCCTACAGCAGCCTCTTGGCCCTTCGAAGCTTGGGGTATGGATATCATTGGTCTGATTAACCCTCCTTCTGTTAAAGGACATCGGTTTATATTAGCTATAACCGATTACTTTTCTAAGTGGGCAGAAGCAGTTTCTCTTGCTGAAGTGAAAACATCTAATGTGATCAGCTTCATCAAACATCATGTCATTTATCGCTTTGGGATTCCTCAACGGATAATTCATCACAATGGAGCACAATTTGCCAGTCAGGCATTTTATAGATTTTGTGATAAGAATCGAATTCAAAATTTGGCTTCTACGGCTTATAATCCAGCTGCTAATGGTTTAGCCGAAGCTTTCAACAAGACAATCATCAAACTTCTAAAAAAGTTTGTCTCTTCTAATAAACATGATTGGAATGAGAAACTTAGAGAATGTTTATGGGCTTATCGAACAACAGTTCGAACTCCTACTGGTTTTACACCATTCTCACTGGTTTATGGATGTGAGGCTGTCCTTCTATTAGAAATCCAAATTCCATCTCTTCGAATAGCCATTGCTAATGAGCTAACTATAGAGAATAATGATCGCTTACGACTCCAAGAACTTGAAGGATTGGACGAGAAGCGTCTTCAAGCACAACAGCATATTGAGCTATATTAAGCCCGTATATCTCGAACTTTCAATCGTAAAGTTAAAAAGAGGGTATTCAAGGTTGGCGAACTAGTATTAGCTGTTCGAAGACCGATGGTGATGACTCACAAAAGCAAAGGGATATTCCAAGCAAAATGGGAAGGCCCTTATGTAATCGAGACCGTGTTTTCCAATGGCGCATATCGGTTATCCAAGCCCAATGGAGATCTACTCATGATGCCGATCAATGGCAAATTTCTTAAGAAGTACTATGTATAAAAAAAAGAGACAAAATGAAAATAAAATTTCTTTTATTCTGAACAAAGGATTAAGGACGAGGACCACTGCCTTCCTTATTAAATACATAGTCGGCCAATGCATCGAAGGCATCGTTGCCTAAGTTAACAAAAAACTTGCAGGCGGCCATCTTCAGCGCCTCTTCTTCAAGAGTTTTCCCTGGCTCTATTAAGAAAGTAAGGATGTCTTGTTGTGGCTTGGGCATAGAAGAGCCTTCACCTATATCGGTTGGGTCTAACATAATTGGCTCAACGGGGCACGTCTCGATGACTTCTTCAACCTTCATGGAGACTTCATTCTTTTGCTGCACGTCCTTGGAAGACATTTCCGGTAGAGGAGTGGAAACAAGAATGAAACATTACAAAAAGTTCTCACCTATTTATAGGAGAGATCTATCAATGAACCAGTCTGGGAAATTGAAATAACCTTTTCAGACCCGAAAAGACCTGTCCATTCATTTCATCAAGATTCATTCATTTAATTATGGAATTGAATTAACCTTCTCTTTTCCAGAAAGATACGTTGATTCATTCATTCTTTCATCGATATTTGCATATAGCCTCTATGACATCTGTCTTCTTGTTCCCCAGCTACCAATGTTTGGTTAAGCTGATTACTTGTCTTCTCGGAGAGAAATTTTAATTAGATTTGTTGTTTATCATGTTCTCATTACCTCTAAATAAATATTAAATCTGTTTGTATTTCCTATCCATCATGTCCATTTGGCCTCTGAAAAGATATTAATCTATTTTTCTTTGAGTTATTACGATCTATCATGTCCATATTACCTCTGATAGTATTGTATACTCTAAACAGAAAATAAGATTTTATTATCTATCATGTCCATATTACCTCTGGATAGATATAATTTATTGAATTTTGAAAACTTATCATGTCCATAATGATAAGTACTTTTTATCCCATGCCTATTGTTTAATTGCAAAATAAATAATAGGATCACAAAACAAATATTTTATTCATTTTTTTGGATAAGATCAAAAGTTACAAAAGTTCCTTATTTTCCTAAGGTGGAGCAGAAACATCTTGAAGTAATTTTTGCAGTTCTGCCAAGTGCCTATCACGAGAGCTCAATACTTTCTTAGTCACTACAGTATGTCGAGCTTCGTTAGTACAAAGATTAGAAAGTCCAGCGAAGCTGATTATCAGATTATCCTTGGCTTCATCAGGAGTCTTGATAGTTGATTCGGCTCCGTAAGCATGTTCTTCTAAAATAGATCCCTGAGCAAGGTGCTGATTCCGAGTTGTGATCATCTGTTCCCTCTCTGCCTTTAACCGAGCCAATTCAGCCTCAACTTCTAGGATTTTATCATTTTGCTACTGAATCTTCTGGTTTAAGGTGTCATAGGCTGCTCTATGACCATCCAGCTCGGGCTGTATTCCAGCCAAAAATGTTTTCTCTCTGGCAACCTTTATACTACAATCATGGAGAACTTCATTATATCTTGTCTCCCATTCAAGATAATCAGCCGTTAAGGCGTCATACTCTTCTTGTATGAGACTTTCAACAGTCTCACTTGACAGTTTAAGATATTCTCGGATGGGCTGTTCAAGACCTTCCACAATTTTCTCTAATGCTACTACTTTTCTCGTATCATTAAACATAGCAACGTTCTTGATGGTAAGAGCCATAGATGTCTTTAAGCTCTCATAACTAAGGCCCTTATTCAAGACCATCTTAATCAGGGTCGCCAAAGTTTTATAAAAAGTTTCAGTATGAATCTCAAATAGGAGATTCATTTCTATGCTTGAACTTGGCGTCGCAGCAATATCTACTAGATCTCTTCTTTGGAGACTAGGAACAGATGCTATTGGTGTGACAGCAGAATTGAGACGAAGCAATTCTTGTTACTGTTGTCACAGCCATTTGATCCCTAAGAGCTTCAGGGATTGTGTCTTCAACACTTGCAGATGTAGTTGCTCTGATAGCAGGTTGAGACGAAGGCATTGTAGTTACTGCTACCATAGTCAACTGATTCCCAGCAGCTTCGGAATCAATGTCTTCAAGGTTAGTTACTCCACCCGTTTCTGGAGCTGAAACTACTAGAGTTTCAGTGGCGGTGATAGGTACGGGTGGAATGACGGTGGTGGCAGCTAACTCAAGTTCAGGCATACTCTTCTCCGGAACTTCTACAGGATCAGTAGTTTCCGGCATACTCTTCTCCGGAACGTCTACAGGATCAGTAGTAATAGCAGAGGGTGCTATCACAATATTCTCAGTTTCGGTTGGTAATTTGACTATGCCTTTATCATTCCCTTTGACTTCTGGCTGTTTAGGCTCTGGAAGTACTTCAAGTTCTTCATCGAGGCCAGTTCCCCCTTCAACAGCTGCTTCATAGTCTGCAGTTGGTTCTTCTACAGCTTGTTCTTTTTCTCGGTTATCAATATGAGAAGATAATTTGGGCTGAGCCTCTGCTTCAACCTCTGTTTCAACCTCTGCTTCGAGCACTTTCTGTACTTCTTGTTGCTCATCTTCTGGTTGGATTACTTCTACTTTATCTAAAGAAGAAGCCTCTTCATCAGATTCCTCGTTTTCCTCATAAATATCTTTTTGAGGAGAAGGAGGAGCTACAAGCTTTGGTGCAATGATGATATCTGCAAAATAAGCAAAATAAGTTAATATAAAAAATTATGATACATAATTCCGTATAGGTTTTGCGTAGTACCTGGAATATGTGCATTTTGTTCAAGGTATAAATCATAATCACCATCCCAGTCATCATCCTCAAAGTTGAGAGCCGGCTCATCTGATGGAATACGGTCTCGATTAGCAATGTGTGTAGCAGTGGCATCCTCCGTAACTTGTGCCTTTCGTGGAAAAAATAAATGGAGTGAGGAGCTAAGACGTCCAGGAGATAAAAGTTTTACAACTTCTGATGCTGCTGCTGGTCGAGGTGTTGAAGACCCTTCTCCCGGATGGACTAAAGGGGAAGCAACAAGTTGGTCCTTTTCGACCGAGATGTCATCTTCTGGAACAAAGGCTTTGGAAGGCCCTTTAGTAGTAGTCTTCTTCTTCTTCTCAGGAGACTTCATTGGAAGAGTGGTAGTTGTAGTCTGCTTTCGTTTGCGGGTTTTTCCAATAACTATTGGTCTCGCGGCTATCTCTCCAGCTCCTCTAGGAATTACTGCCAGAAATTCATCTATAGCAGAAGTATTGTCTGGTACATCAGGAGTTATTCTGATGGGTTCTTCAATATTTCCCTCCTGGGCCCATCGCAGACTTCCTTGCATGCTATAACCATCTTCGAAGGAGCGAATGGATGTATAGAAACGAGCATACGAGTGAAGTATACATAGCTCAGTTGTACTAGTGGCTGTAGATATGTGGAATCTAACACCAGTACATGCAGTGCTGAAATACCTCCATGCTGGTGCACCGTCAATCAGCTTTCCATAATGATAGAAGCTGGTGGAAGGATTGCCAACATGAAGTTGGTCATATCCAAACTGGCGAGCGAACCTACTTGGTAGGTAAGGTTCAAATGCGCAATAATCTTCGTTCATGTACATCAGATGGGAGGGTCTGATGTACGCCAGCCATCGAAAGACAGATCTTGGCAATAAAGCTGATTTATCCACTCTATCTTCAAATTGTACACCAAGACAGTCGGTTGGAACTGGTGGCCTTGTGCAGAAGAAGTTCCAGTCGTGAGAGTAATTCAATGCTGCTCGGGTGTCTGCCACCGTTGTAGCTCTCCATGTGGATTTGCTAAATTTTTGGAGGAAAATCCTCGCTTCATCCTCAGGGCCCGGTGGCAGCAAATTGCAATTGTGGTATAGTAACCAACCCATTAGATGGGTGTAGGGTAGCTCCACCCTTGGAAAATTGTCTCGGTGAGGAGCATTATTAATCAGCTCTTCACCGAAAGTCCGTAGACCTACATTTATTCGGCATACCATTGCCGACAGCAGGTTGATTCTATTTTTGAATACTAAACGTACCGCTAGCCACAATACGTTACGGTGAATCATGTCCATGGTACTGATCCCTGGCACGATCCATCTTCGTAGCCATAAGGATAGGAAGCCTGCCAGCAAGGCCTTCTTTGATATTTTCTGACTACCCTGTCTCAGGTAGCTTAAAGCCTCAGTCCCCGCAGGGATGTCTCCGATTTTTGTAGACAGATATTGGTCACGAGCTTTCTGTAAGGCCATCAGCTCCTGGATTACATCTACAGGAATTATCGAGCAAGGTTTAATGGTTTGAGTTTTGTCTTCTCGAAACCTGCTCTTCTCAGTCTTGGACACTCTACTTTCATGGTAAAATAGATAGGTTGTCCATTTGGTTATGTATGCCAAATGTGACCCAGTTTCATACATACTGGTGTAAATCAGATAATGGCACATAAGTTCTTCATAGACTTGCACCAGTTCAGGGTTCTTCTCTCGAACTTCTGCTAGTTCCCGATTGGAAGGAATGTATTCTTCATAAGGGAATTCGCCCATCGGCAACTTCGAGATGAATTGTATCTCATGCAAAGCAAGGCCCATTTCACCGTGTAGAGTTGCAAAAGTTCTTGTCGAACTCATATACAACTCCAGTAAAGCTAGGAATAAGTTTTTGTTTGGTGGAATGCCATAACTGGTAGAAGCTACTGCTTCATACAGACCAATATCGTCCAATTCTGTTTTAAAGTGCTTCATGACCCAATTACTGATCTGAATCTAGTTACTGCTGTAAGGGGTTAGCCACCCTGTCATCCTAGGGTTGGTCTGAGGATATAAGACTCCTTCTCTTAGGAATTTATTTATGAACATGGAAATCTGTACCGGCTGGATGAGAGATGAGTCCTCACTCGGTGTGAACCCGGACAATAGACCAGAAAATGGAATGACACCACCATAGGGAGTGCTAATGTGATAACCCATGTTATTTGCTCTCTCTCTCTCTCTCTTCTGAAAATGATCCTACCCGGTCTACCATAGCTATTAGGAGTTAAATTCCACAGCATTTGACGGTGATGGCTAGCATGGAAGAAAGCAGACAAAGGGTAATCCCTGTCCATGTCAGGGAGATAGATCACCCTTTCTCCAGATCTAAATATCCAAGCCTCCTTCTTGGGATGAGTTTACGATTTGAAATCTATCGCATCCCCGAATAAAAAAGCTAGCTTTAAGAATTGTTGATTGTCCAGTGACACCAGCACTTCCCCGTCGATCATGGATAATAGCATCCTATCTCCTTGGGCAAATATCAGCTGTGCTCTTGCTGCAGGATATTCGGGGTTGGATTGAGGAAATTAGACATGAGATAAATCCTCCAGATAGTTCGAGCCCACCATGCCCGCTGATGAGCCAAAAACTTCTTCAAGAGGATGAGTTTGTAAATCCACTGACAAAAGAAAAAAGATCAAGTTAGTGAGAAATCTAATTTGAAGTTTTATGAATAAAGACATTGACTTTTACGCTTACTAAAATTGATTAAAAGTTTTTAAGTCTAAAAAAGGTCTTTATTTTACAAAGTTTTACGCTAGCACATACTACTGTGAGCGTATTTGAAAATTTTACGCTGACATGAGTAGACATGAGCGTAAATTCGAATTTTACGCTGACACTTATAACGTGGGCGTATTTCTTAACTTTTTACGCTGACACGTATAACGTGGGCGTATTTCTTAACTTTTTACGCTGACACGTATAACGTGGGCGTATTTTGTTATTTCAGTTTCTACGCTAACACGAATGACGTGGGCGTAAAAATCTGAAAGTTTGTCTTCTTCTTCTCCGATGAATATTCAAGCCAAAAGATAGGGTTTTACCCTTCATAGGTGGAGCTACGACGGGATTGGGTTGTCGGAATGGTGTCGATCACCGAATAGGAGTTTGTTCACGGTCGGCCGATGAAGAATCAACGGCGAGTTTCTTCCCCTTACTGCCGGCGGCTGTCTTCTTGGGAGCCATCGAGTTAAAGCGGGAGAGATTTCGAAGAAAGGGGGGCAGAGAGATTTGGGATTGTAAAGAGACAAGTAAAGTCTTTATCGAATTCGAAAAGCTCTATTTATAGAGATTTTGAATCGGTTCAAATTCTCTATTTTTTATGCCGACTGTTGGATATCTCTATTTTTACGCGACTGACCGCTGGATATCCCAAACATTACGCTGACTGGTCAAATCCCGAATTTTACGCTTCTGTTCAAAGCATTTCAAAATTTTGAAAATATTTGAAAACTTTGAAGGGGGTCTTGTAGGAGCGTAAAAAATGCTTCATAGACTGAGTCAAAGGGATAAGAGCTTTACACTCAACCAAGCTACTTTATGCCAGGGATAGGTCAGCTGCTTTACGCCAGGGACACGTCAACCACTTTATGCCAGGGACAGGCCAACTATTTTACGCCAGAGACAAGTTGTCAAATCATGCATTTAATGCAATGTAATAATGGGTCTGACATAAAGATCTACTGACGACGTATAACACAGGATTCGAAGGGACTTGTTTTACATAGAAATCAAAATTGTCGTTTAGTATGTGGACTGAGCTACTTTTACGCTCACAAGATGGCTTCTTTTACGCATGAATACTATATGAGCTTTTTACGCTCAAAGTTGACGTGTGCATAAAGTTTATTTGGGCTACCTTTACGCTCAAGGTTGTTTTATCAACCATTATACGCGAAAAGTCCATTTTAGGGTATTTTACGCCTAGTATACTACTTTACGCTTAGGGTATATTTGGGTTGTTTTTACGCCCTATCCTTTCTGACTAATTTGGAACGTGGTTTGCCTGCGTAGTTTTCATGCCACACATCTCGAAGAACGTGTGTACGTGCATCCTATTCTTATTGAAATTGTGGGACACGTGTCAACGTGTGTAAAGGATGACTTCAGTCATGGGTGGCAGTTATTAGCGTAAAGACAGAACTTTTGCTGAGCTTTTACGCACAAAAAGCCGAGTCTATAAATAGACTTATTTTTCTCATATAAAGGGGACAAAGAAACAGGGACGAATACATAGATATCAGAGCCCAGAGATTTTGATTTTTCAGATCATTCTTCTTCAACCTTTCTTCTACAACAGAGTGAAGCAAAGCAGGAAAGCATTCGACCTCGCCATCAGTGCCCAAGTGTGTTGATACCTTTCTGGTGACTTAGTTCTTCCAGTTGTTCATCTTCTAGCAGTGATCTTCATCATCATCGTACAGTCCAAGGAACAAAGTGATCTACTTCAGATCAGACTTCCATAGCAATACTTCCCATAACAATTTATACTTTTTGTACTCTTTCAAGTTTTATTTTCAAAAGCCAATCAAAGGCATTTTGTTAAGTGAAACAACCTTCTAGCCATCTGAATTTGAGAATGATTAGGGTTTTACCCTTAGTCAAAATGCCAACCTAGGAGACTACCTATTCTCAAGATACCAATTGTTGTGAGACTCTAATTATTTGTTTGAAGCTTGCTTTAACTAGAACCCTTGTGATAATAGTATGGCAGGTTTGACACAAATAGAAATTCATGACTCAGTTGTTAGAAATCTTTTCATATGATGTGCCTTACGGTTAGTTACCCCGTCGATAACTCTTGCATACTATGTACGAGTAGATCATTCTACTTTATCAACCATGTGTCATTGTACACACTCGTTTTCCATTTATTAAGGAACGATCCTTGACTTGACTTATATATCTATCGTATCTCGTACGCCGTGCCTTATTCTTTATTAACAAGAGTTAAGGTATAATATCTGGACTTTGGAATTCTTTTAACCTCATTATTCCTAAAACTATGTCCTAGCTTCTAAGGTGAGTAGACTGTAAGCCTTCTAAAATTTTAGGATATACGAGAATTATCGATTGATTAGAATAATTTCTATCAGGATGATAATTAGTGCCCATGGACTCCCACTTTCCATTTAGATCATTTTGTGTCCCCGGTCATGTCATTAATATTTGCAGCACGAGACAAGCTGTTTCCTTCTAACTAATTGCACGTATGAGATCTAGACGAATCCACCTTTAAGCAGACATATCATGTCCCACTTAAACACGTCCTCTTGTACCTTATTTTTGTAGTACGACCTTCAGGTCAAAAGGACTAGCTATAACCCTTACCATAATACCGGTATACATTTCGACTTCCACTAGAGCCTTAACCTTGACTCAATTCATTCGACCCAATATATGGTTGTTATCTACTCGAAGCCCACTACGCACATACCACTAGTGTGCCACCCAATTGAGGCCTCATGTACTACTTAAACACAAATGTCACTGAAGGCACATTTTTAGGCTTTATGAACCTAGTTAACCAACCTGACTGGCAACTAGCTCAACCACTTGGGTGGAAACCTATTCTAGGTTACCCTAACCTAGTAGAAATAGCTTTATCTTGTGGTCTTGTTCAGTCAAAATATATTGAAATCCAAGGTTCATCTAACCAACGAGTGATGTCCAAATAGGGAACCCATTAAAACCCAATAAAAACCCATTCATTCATACCATCGTATTTGGACTATAAAATCGAACTATTTGAAATACGTCCCTATACCTATTATGTAATCCCCACCTCTTAGAATGTGAAGTCATTCATAACCCTTATTCCATCTACATGAAAGTCGCGATACGATCTTGTATTGCATTTACATCCCTTGCTCGTGCGTTTAAATAACCGCAGAAAAGATCACAATCTTGATTTCTCAATTCCATTCTGTTTTGGAACCTTGTTTAGAATTTCGAGAATGGAACTTCTATATTGTACGGATTGCAAACCCCTCTAAGAAGCAAAAGGTTCTCCGATTTAACAAGTGACTGGACTAGAGTAGCCCAATCTAGAAAATAAGTCAATGGTTCATAAACTCTCTTTCTATCTGTATCATTGGATACCCTCTACCGCTCTTGAAAGTTCATAGTTACTTTCGATTATTCTTTTTTATCTTCCTGTCCTTCTTATTTCAGAATGACGAATGGTCATGCTTACTACAATTTATCAATATTTCTTAGCTACTTGTGCAAATTTGTTGCTTGTTAAATCTTGAGTTGCTTGATAGATAGGAGAGGATTATAGATGCCATATGTCTTAGATATCTGTTGCTAGGATTGTTAGCAACTAGTTAGAAGATTATAAGATTTTAGTTCGAGGGAGTAGTGTGACCAAAGGAGGATAGAAGTCCTAGAGGTTATGTAGTTACAAAATGGCTAGGAGGAGAATATAAACTATTTTGAGGAATTAAAATTAAGGAGATTAAGGTTAAGGTAGACTTTCTTTTTAAATTTTAAGGAATAGTTATGAATTAGAATTTTAAAGATGAAATTATTTTTAAGGTGGGTAGATTTGTAGCTCCCCTTCCCAAAAATTTTGAAATATATTTTAATTATTTATTTTATTTAAATGGTGATTTTTAGATTTTATAAATAATTAATTAGTTAATTATTACGATAGGTAATTTTAGTCATGGTTAGGAATTGGAGTACAAGGCGACTAGGAATCATGGTGTCACCCCCAGTTTTCAGAAACATGGGTATTTTTATCATTTTGCATTTTTCAATATTTTTAAAATTTATTTTATTATTTATGATATTATTTTGGGGTTGAAATTTATTTTATTATTTATGATATTGTTTTGGGGTTATTTGAGTCGGGTTCGAATTTCAACTCAATCCGACTTGAAACGGGGACCCGGGGGGTAGTTTGACTCTAGTGGGACCCACACACTAGTTAGACATGGCCCATATGATATTAATTTTAGTCCACATGATATTTATTCTAGTTAGTGGTTAGTCTAATTATTATGGATAAGGTTTGGTTAGATTAGAGACTTAAAACTAGACTAAACTAGCCCCCGGCTTAAACCTTTCCTAATATATTAATAAATAGGCTAGTGGGGGGTATTTTAGACATTTCCAAATAGGACAAAACAGCCCATATGGCCAGCCACCTCTAGAGGGGATAAGGTGTGAGTCACCATCTTCTTCATTTCATTTCAATCCACAACTTTCTCTCTTGTTCTTCCCCAAATTTCTAGAGAGCAAACCCATTGATTTCTCCACCAAATCAACCTCTTCTTCCACTATCTCTTCTCCTCTACTCCATAGTTAGAGGGTGCTAGCCAAGTTTGGGAGGATTCGGAGCTCGTTCGTGTCCTTTTGGAATCTCTACGTGTCGATGTCGAGTCGGAAGGCTTTTTCCTTTGAAACTCTCTCCCGGAAGGTATAATCTCTTCTCTAATCCATCCCTACATGCATATAGGAATATTTTGAACCCATAGGAATGACCTCCATGGTTGTATCTCCATTTGTGTCCATTTTGTGTCCATTTGGAGGTCATAGGAGTATCCTTTGTGTTGTGGTTGTATCCTAGTGGGAAAAACCCCTATTTTGGACACTTGTATGCATATATATATTGTAGGAAAGATTAATTAGTGTTTTAATCTCAGATTTATATTTTTAGAGAGTGGATTGATCTTATTTAGGATGGTTAGAATAAGTTTTATTTAGATAGCTATGTTGGTATCCAAGTATTTTGGCCTACATGTGTTTTTTGTCCAAACAACCCAAATTCGTCATAATTTTTATCCACATTTTTAGTAGCTAGAGCAACTTAGAAATGTCATAACTTTTAGCTCATAAATCCGATTAACCTTCCGTTTTTTTTAAAAGAAGCGTATCAAAGTTAGCTTTCCAAATATATATTTTAATAAGCCAAATTCGTTCTATAACTTTCTGTAGAATTGTTTGAGTGTCAGCTGTACGAAAGATGAACGCGTTTCGGTGTTTTCGCGATTTCGGGAGCTTCCGGACACGAAAATGCGATCCGTTTAAAGTTTCGGAAAGCTAACACGAAGAGATATAACATACTTTAATCTTAGAATTTTGTGAAGGCCCAATTGGTACAGTATTGGTTTTAAGTAGAAGAGTGACTATGCGATGTAGGAATTTTGTGTAACCTATGAGCCTAGTATAGATATCATGTGAATGTAGGTATCATAGATTATCAAGAATATATATGATATAGTACATATATATATATAGATATATATATATTATTGTTATGTAATATATGTTAGTATACTGTGTGTGTTTAAATGAGATAAGGATGTGTGTGGTTAGTGGAGAGAAGTGAGATTGATAGAGGATATGTGCTAGTGTGTGTTTGATGTTGTATAGATGGTAGTGAAGTGTGTGTGTTGTGAACGTGAGAGAGTTGGGAGGATCATGCCATCCTATTTGACTTGAGGCTAGTGTAGTTTGTTGAGTGATTTGTGTTTTAATTGAGTGATAGTGTGTTTGTATATAGATGTGTGTAGGTGTGTTAGAAGAGAAGGGTGGTGGATTTGGTATATGTGTTTGTGTGTGTGGTTAGATGGTTAGAGAGTGAGAGAATGAGCAGGAAAGCAGCAGGAAAAAGAAGTAAGCAGTAAGCAGTAAGCAATAAGCAGTAAGCAGGAAAAAGTAGTAAGTAGAAGCAGTGCAGGATGGTTTTTTAGGGTTTTTGTGGTCTCGAAACATCCCCTTTTGACCCACCTTAGCACCAAATACCTACCCACACTTATCAACCACATTTAGTACTACGAAACCCCTAAGTTAGAGAGTGTTTTTAGTGTGTTAGGCGGTTAGTAGGGTAGTGTTTATAGTGGTAGAAAATAAGGTTTGTCAACGTTAGAAAGTATGCCATGTTATGTTATCTTGAGGGTAGTGGTAGATGTTTGAGTTAGTTTTTGAGAAGTTATTTTAGAAGTAGCATTCTAAGTTAGATGGGGGTTAGATAGATGATGTTTGTGAGGGCGAGTGACTGTGGTTTAGAATAATGAGTTATGTTAGATGTGGTATCTTGATATCTCAATATTACCTTAAGGTAATGTGTAGGAGAGTAACATATTAAAAAAAATAGTTTTGATGCCCAAGAACAATAGATTTCTTGGTTGGTAAACCCTAGATAGGATAATATCTAGCTACCCTAAGGAGCCTAGGCTAGTATCTTGAGTATTAGCGGGGTTTCCTTTGTAATGGGCACGGTATCGTAATTATCTTGGTAAGGGTAAATGTAGGTAATAGAGTATAGTTAAGATATTGAGTTTAACTTCTAAGATATAGTTAGAATTAGGTTCTCTTGGTTGGTAATGGTTAGGATTAGTGTCCTTAGACTAGTTTTGACCTCGGTTGACCATTTTGACCAAAAGATAACAAAAGTCAACCGAAAGTCAAACTTAGCCTATAAGTGACTAGAGTTGACCGAAACCAAACCAGGGTTGACCAGTTGACTGAAAGTCAATAGTTAGTCAACATTTGAGTAGTTTGACATAGGGTTGACCCAGGGTTGACTAGAGTTGACCAGAGTTGACCAGGGTTGACCAGTTGACCAAAAGTCAACTGTAAGTCAACCTTTGACCCCGTTTGACCTAGTCTGACTTGGATTGACTCCCAGCGACTTGGTATGACCTAGTATGAACCAGTATAACCTAGTACGACTCAGTTTGACCTAGATTGACCTAGTTTTGACTTAGACTTGCATTCATGACTTAAATCAGTTTCCTTTTTTCAGTATAAAACCCTGTTTGACTCATAGTACCTTATTTTAGGTCTGTGATTACTCTGAGCATCTGTTCACCTTATCAGCTCAGGACCATAGATGAGTATATTCACAGATAGTTTTCATTGTCTTGATATCTACTATATCCGATTCAGTTGTAGTGTCTTACTTGATTCTCGACACGATAGTTCACGGACTAGTATATGTCGGATCCTGTCATGAAATATTGTTCCCGGATTACTTGGTATATTGGTACATGACTCGATTTGTTACCTTTACTTGTATAGACATGGACTTGGGAGTGGGCTGATCACCTACTTTTGAATCCCGTTGTTTCACTTAACAAAATTGCCAAACAAAAGTTGGATTTTAAAAATAAAACGAGAAAAAAGTACAAGAAGTACAAATTTTGATTCTGGGAAAGTATTGCTATGGAAGTCTGATTCGTAAATGATCACTTTGTTCCTTGGACTATATGATGATGATGAAGATCACTGCTTGAAGTAGAACAACTTGGAAGAACTAAGTCACCAGAAAGGTATCGACGCACTTGGGCACTGATGGCGAGGCCGAATGCTTTCCTACTTTGCTTCACTCTGTTCTGAAAGAAAAGTTGAAGAAGAATGCTCCGGAAAATCAAAATCTCGAAGTTCTGATCTCTGTATTCTCTCCTGTCTCTCTCTGTCCTTTGTTATGAGAAAAATAAGTCTATTTATAGACTTGGGCTCTTGTGCGTAAAAACTCAGCAAAAGTTCCATCTTTACGCTAACAACTGCCACCCATGATCGAGGCCATCCTCTGCATATGTTGATGTGTGTCCCATCACTTCAGTAAGGGTAGGATACATGTACACACGTTCTTCGAAAAGAGTGGCATGAAAGCCACGTAAGCAAACCACGTTCCAAACTAGTGGAGGAGAATAGGGCGTAAAAATAGCCCAATGTACTCTGAGCGTAAAGCAGTGGATTTGGCATAAAATAGCCTTGACATAGACTTCCCGCGTAAAGTGGTTATTAAATAACCTTGAGTGTAAAAGCAGCTCAAATAGACTTTACGCACACGTCGACTGTTGAGCGTAAAGGCTCGTATAATCTTTGTGCGTAAAAGAAGCCGTAGTGTGAGCGTAAAGTAGCCCAATCCATACACTAAATGACAACATTGGTCTCTGTGTAAAGACAAATCCCTTTGTGATATATGCCATCATTAATATCTCCATGTCAGAGTTTGCATTAAATGCGAGATTTGACGACTTTGTCCAGCGTAAAAGAGGCTGCTCTGTCCTTGGCGTAAAATCATGGGTGTAGATCCGAGCGTAAAATAATCAGCCTGCTTAGGCGTAAAATGATTAGCCTAGTCTTGGGCGTAAAGAGATTACCCGCTCTGCTTGGCGTAAAACAGATCACTTATGAATGAAATGATCCATCTCTTTGACTCTTTCTCTGAAGCACTTTTTACGCTCCTACAAGACCCCCTTCAAAGTTTTCAAATATCTCCAAAATTTGAAACACTTTGAATAGAAGCGTAAAAGTTGAGATTTGATCTGCCAGCGTAAAATTTAGGATACGCAACCGTCATCTGCGTAAAAGCGGGGATATCCAACAGTCGGCGTAATTTTCAAGAAAAATAATGTCAGTCAACACTTGACCGCCACAATAAATTTCTTTCTCGAAACTTTCGAACGTCTCTTTATCTTCCCGAGTGAACAGTTTCCGACGAGGAATGTGAAGAGTTGTTTTGATTTGTATAAATAAGGATAAATTCTTTATTCTTGACATTCATCCTCGTTTTGTCATTGCGCCGAAGAACGAGATGACCAACAAAGAGGCTTCGAGCTCCAGGCTTGACTTCGAGCGGGCGTGCAACTTTTTAGAGTGTTTTGGAGTAACTCCTGCCGTATTTAATCGCATTGATGGTGGTCCTCCAACTGCATACGAAGGCTCAGGAGATGCAGAAGCATTTTTAAATCTGATGCGTCGCTCTAGGATTTGCAACATGCGCGAATTGGGTGCCTCCCTTCGTCAACCCAATGAAGGAGAAAGAAAATAATATTCCGTGTATTGCGACTCTCTTATATGTAGGGGTCCACTCCCCCCTTTATAAATAAAATCTTGATGTTAATCTCATCTGTTGGTAGATAGAACTGTTCAACACTTATTTTGACTGTTTCTATGGTTGTTCATTCCCAAGAAACAAACCGACACGTAGCGTCTGTCTCGTGGTTACGAGAGCCTTTAAATAGGATCTTCCCCCGAAATAGACTCATCCCAACAGTTTCTTCAGCCTTTATAAATAGCCGAGAATGTTTCATATATTCTCGTACTCATTCCTCTGAAGATAACTTTCTGTGATGTTGTTCTCCAACAAATGAGGATGGCGGAGCTTTCCCACGGTGTTCTTTTGTACGCCCAATCTTCAAACGTGGATTCAACCACTATTATAGCCAAACCATTCAACTTAAATGGTAAGTCCGATTGTAAGCAAATATCTGTCTTCGAATTTTTTTGTTGAAAACATCTATTCATGAGCATGAAACTTTGACGAGCGTAAAAAAAAACTTGCTGAAGCATTGGCGTAAAATCCTTGCTGAAGTATTGGCGTAAAAGCCTAGCTGAATCACTGGCGTAAAAGCCTTGTTTTAATCACTGGCGTAAAAGCCTTGCTGAATCACCGGCGTAAAAGCCTTGTTGAAGGTACTGGCGTAAAAGCTTTGCTGAATCACTGGCGTAAAAGCCTTACTGAAGCACTGGCGTAAAAAGCCTTGTGATCTATTTTTAGTTAGCATTAAATACGCATCTGATAATACTTCTGTTTTAAAACACTTCTTCTTTGTTGTTTTTTTTTTTTGCAGAAGTTTGGCTGAGCAGCTTTTTCAGAACCGGCATTGGCGATTTTGACGCTGTGAGGAGCGTTCTTCTGACATCAACATCAGGGAGCTCATGCGCTTTTGACGCGCAAATCAGACAACTCAGAACTCTTCGTGAGATAGAAGGGTCTTCCTCTATTGGTAGGAATAGCCTTTATACACGAAGAGTTGGATGGTGGAGTCAACTCTATCCCGAGAAATCGGGTAGTAGAGTTGACTTCACGGCAGAACTAGGAATTGTATCCCAATGCTGGATACATTTCTATCTCCTTTGAGGTGCTGCCACTAATCTACCAATTGTATTGGCAGCAACACGCCTTCGGGCTGCCATACTCTGGGGTTCTCCTCTCGTCTGAGAGAGAAGACCAGAGTTTGATTCCTGCTGTTCTGGTTGCCACTGGAGCTCAGACAGTCAGGAATTGCCACCAACAACGAACCCGTCAAAGAAGATCAAAGAAGAAATAGATCTCTATTAGGTTATCGTTGATGTATAAAATGAAAATCCAAGAATGTAAGAGATTTCCATTGTAACTTGTAAGAAAGTCTAAGAAATGTAATAGACTTTTTTGATGATATGGGAATGGAAATGATGATTCTTCTATGATCAATGATTTGTATCTATCAGGATGTAATATGGACATGATAGATAAATGAAATCTTATTTTTTGTTTTAGAGTATATGATAATATCAAAGGTAATATGGACATAATAGCATATATGAACTCAAAAGAAAATTAGATTAATATCTATACAGAGGTCAAATAGAAGTGATAGATAGGAAAAGAAAGCAGATTTAATATTTATTCAGAGGTCATGGAAACATAATAAATAGTGAATCCCACTTTCTAATCAATTGATAAAAAAGAAGATATAAAATCCCTTTCCCAGGAAACAAGAAGTCAGCTTAACCAAACCTTGGTAGCTGGAGAATAAGAAGACAGATATTGTGAGCATATACGTCAAAACGGTGGACGAATCAACGTATTTCTTGGGAACAGAAAGTACGATTCAATTCCATAATTAAATGGATGAACCTGGTAACATGAACGGACGAGTCTTTTCGGAAATGAAAAGTCGTTTTCAATTTCAGAGACTAGTTCATTAGTAATCCTCCTCTATAAATAGGTGAGAATTCTCTGTAATCATTTCATTCTTATTTCTACTCCTCTATTGGCAATGTCTTCCGAGGATGTACAGCAAAAGAATGAAGTCTTCAGGAATATTGAGGACGTCATTGAGATATGCCCTGCTGAGCCAATAGTGACGGGTCCGACCGAAGTAGACAACAGTTCTTCTACGCCCAAACCACCCCAAGACATCTTTGCTTTCTTAGTAGAGCCAGGAAAAACTCACGAAGAAGAAGCATTGAGGATGACCGTCTGTAAAATTTTTATGGGTTCAGGAAACGATGCCTTCTATGCATTGGCTGACTATGTATTCAATAAGGAAGGGAGTAGCCCTCGTCCTTAATCTTTTATTTTGAACAAAAATAATAATAAAAGAAGTTTTATTTTTGTTCTGTCTTCTCTTTTTATACATAGTATTTCTTAAGAAATTTGCATTGATCGGCAGCATTAGTAGATCTCCATTGGGTTTTGACAACCGATAGGCACCATTGGAGAACACGGACTTAATTACATACGGGCCTTCCCATTTCGCTAGGAATTTCCCTTTGCTTTTGTGAGTCATCACCATTGGTCTCCGAACAGCTAATACAAGCTCGCCAAGTTTGAATACCCTCTCCTTGACTTTACGATTAAAAGTTCGAGATATACGGGCTTGATATAGCTCAATATGCTGTTGTGCTTGAAGACGCTTCTCGTCCAATCCTTCAAGTTCTTGGAGTCGTAAGCGATCATTATTCTCTGTAGTTAGCTTATTAGCAATGGCTATTCGTAGAGAAGGGATCTGGATTTCCAATGGGAGAACAGCTTCGCATCCATAAACCAATGAGAATGGTGTAAAACTAGTAGGAGTCCGGACTGTTGTTCGATATGCCCATAAACATTCTCCAAGCTTCTCATTCCAATCACGTTTATTAGAAGAGACAAACTTTTTGAGAAGTCTAATGATTGTCTTATTGAAAGCTTCAGCTAAACCATTAGCAGCTGGATTATAAGCTGTAGAAGCCAAATTCTGAATTCGATTCTTGTCACAGAATCGATAAAATGCTTGACTGGAAAATTGTGGACCATTATCATGAATTATCCGTCGAGGAATCCCGAAGCGATAAATGACATGGTGCTTGATAAAACTGATCACATTAGATGTTTTCACTTCCGCAAGGGGGATTGCTTCTGCCCACTTCGAAAAGTAATCGGTTATAGCTAGTATAAACCGATGTCCTTTGACAGAAAGAGGGTTAATAGGACCAATGATGTCCATACCCCAAGCTTCGAAGGGCCAGGAGGCTGCTGTAGGATGTAGAAATTCAGACGGCTGATGAATAAAATTAGCATGAATCTGACATGCTTTATATCTTTTGGCATTGTCTACAACATCTGCTATCATAGAGGGCCAATAATACCCCATTCTTCGAATGCGATCTTGCAACTTTGGACCCGGTTGATGAGCACCACAGACACCATCATGAGCCTCGCGCAGTGTTTGTTTGGCTTCACTTTCTGAGAGACAGCGCAGCAAGAGTCCGTCATATGAATGACGATATAGCATATGTAAAGACGAATCATAATAGAATCGAAATGATCGTCTCTTAATTGATGCAGCTTCTTTAGGATCTTCAGGCAAAATCCCATGAACTGCATAATCAATGAATGGAGTTCTCCAATCTTTCTGCTGGGAACTTGCCTCTGTAACATAACTTTATTCAATATGCAGATTACTCTTCACACAGAACAAGTCTCGGTCCAACAAAGTAATTGTATTTTGCCTTCGGATTGGGACAACCAAGTCTGCAGCTAAGCTGGCAAGAGCATCAGCCTCCACATTCTGAGAACGTGGTACAAATTCAATAAAGAATCCTTTGAATGATAGGACCAACTCGACTACCACCTGGTGATAGGGGATGAGATCAGGATTTCTGACTTCATAAGTCCCTCTAACTTGATTAACGTTCAATTGAGAATCTCCATAAGCCTCTAAGAATTTAATATCCAATTGTTTTGCTACTTGGAGACCAATCAATAGAGCATTATATTCAGCTACATTGTTAGAGCACGGCTCATTAAGAGAATAGGCACGGTATATGACCATTTTGTCAGGAGAAACCAAGACAATTCCTACCCCAGAGACAATATTGCCTTTAGGTCCCACTCGTGATGCTCCATCAAAATATAATTGCCATATATCATTCTTCAAAGTCATGTTACAATCCACTACTTCGTCTGGAATGTCTTCAT
Organism: Iris pallida; assembly: GCA_029216955.1. Classification (NCBI taxonomy): domain Eukaryota; kingdom Viridiplantae; phylum Streptophyta; class Magnoliopsida; order Asparagales; family Iridaceae; genus Iris; species Iris pallida. Next base: position 26,387 of record JANAVB010010819.1, read on the forward strand.
ATAACTTCGAAGTTTCAGGTATAGGATGAGCAGCTAAGAAATCAGCTAACGCTTGGCCCTTCACTGATTTTTGAGGCACATAAATCATGTCATAAGGAGTGAGCAACATCGCCCAGGTAGCTAACCTAGAATTAAGAATGCTCGGTTTTCTCATCAATACCCGAATGGAATTTATTCTGGAGATGACATGAATAGTCTGTCCAGTGACATAATGCGTTGTCTTTTGGACGGCAAAAACCAAAGCTAGACATTCCTTTTCCACAGGAGTATATCTGTGTTCACTCCGACCATCATTCTGCTCAGATAATATATTGCTTGTTCATGATCCATATCACTTTTCTGTGCCAGAAGAGCGCCAAGTGAATGATCCAAGGCTCGAACATATAGCAAAAATGGTCTTCCTATCACCGGAGGTACCAGAACAGGCGGGTTTGTAAGATATTGCTTAATATCATTGAAGGCTTTTTGACACGCTTCATCCCAGACGAAAGATACCCCTTTCTTTAATAGACGGGAGAAAGGTTGACATTTCCCAGAAAGATTAGATATAAATCTTCGAATATAAGCAATACGGCCCTGAAAGCCACAGAGTTCTTTCAGATTACGAGGAGGACGTATTTCAAGAATTGCTTTAACCATATCAGGATCAACATGGATACCTTGAGAGGTAATGACAAATCCTAGAAACTTGCCACTAGAAACCCCTAAGAAAGACTTAGTAAGGTTCATTTTCAATTGATGTTGGCGCATCAATTCAAATACTGTCTTCAAGTCCTGAATGTGATCATTCTTTGACCGACTTTTAACAGCAATGTCATCTACGTAGCATTCAACTATTTTTCGTAGATGTTCTTGAAAGATATTGCTCATAGCCCGTTGATATGTGGCACCGGCATTTTTAAGACCAAACGGCATAACCATATAGCAGTAAACCCCAAGGGGTTTTCGAAAAGATGTATGCTTTTCATCTTCTGGATGCATCTTGATCTGATTGTATCCTGAGAATCCATCCATGAAAGACATACGTTCGAAACCGCATGTATTGTCTATCATGACATCAGTAATGGGAAGTAGAAATTCGTCCTTTGGACAAGCAGTATTAAGATCTCGGTAATCTATACAAACTCGGACTTTTTTATTCTTCTTCATAACAGGAACAATATTGGCCACCCAATCTGGGTGTTGTTCTTCACAAACAAAGCCACATGTAATCAGCTTTTTAACTTCTGCTTCAATTGCATCCATCATATCTGGTCTAAAGCATCGTTGCTGTTGTTTTACAGGCTTGATATTAGGCAAAATATTGAGTTTATGAGTAGCAACTTTAGGATCTAGCCCTGGCATATCCTCATAACTCCATGCAAAGATGTCAATGTAATCTTTTATAAGTTTTATCAGCTCTTCCTTTTCATCTTCAGAAAGATTCTTACTGATGAATATTGGTTTGGACGTAATTCCATCTCCAACATCAATCTGGATAACCTTATCTTCTGTAGGTGGCTGTCGCTGTTCAAAACGAAGTTTCTATTGAGTATCCATCTGTTGAGCCCAAGGATCATTTTTAAATGGTTCTGATTCATCATCGGCTTGAACCATATTGACTGAGAATATTTGCCCAGATTCACAATATAAGGAACGAGACATATCGAATTCGATGAATAGAATTTCTTCCGAATCTGATGATTGCGAAGAGCTAGAAGAGAATTCTTCTTGTATATCATCATTAAACATGTGGGACGGATCATATCCCAACCCATGATGAGTCTTTTGGTAAAACGGATCACCACATAATGGTAGTCGTCTGCCCTTGCCCTGATTGAGACCTTGCATAGTCTTCAAATCATACCCCATATTCTGGATAATCTTGATAGATTGTTGACTATACTTGTCAATTCGGATTCTTCCCTTGTATTTATCCTTCAGCTCATCTGCCTGAGCAACAGGGATATTTCTAGCCAGGCCAAACACAATTTGGCATTTGTTTTTCTTATCAGACGGGACCACGAAATAGGATTCTTCGTGACGTCTGAAAGTTATACAAGCTTGTGATGAAGCGGCCACAGGTAGAAGATAAGAAGAAGATGTTAGGAACCTTTGAGCATAAGGTCCGACATCGACATGAGGAGGAAAAAAAATTTCTTATGATCGATGTATAAAGTTTCTTCTGGCTCGATGTCGTCTTTATATCGATGACTTTGATTATCAGAAGATAAAGTCATTCTCTCGATAAACTTGACAGCCATATACTCGAAAAGGAAATCTTTATTGATATCAAAAAGTACAGAATGATCAATATTTACATCATTTACGATTTGACTGCTACGCTTCGGATTAATCAACAGTGGACCATCATCCGTCTTCTGCGTAGATTTGCCAAGATTAACAATCAATGGTGATTCTGGATCATTCGTACAAGAAGTACGCCCTTTAACCTTGATCATAACAGGTTGAACTTGGCTCTTAGCAGGAATATTTATTGATCCCTCAGATGAAGTTTGAGTTCTTTCTTTAACCTTGATTATCAACGGTTGATCATTGATAGGTTGGGATTAGATTCGTCCCTTGACTATGATCTTCAAAGATTGCTCCTCTGGCAAATCTTCATTAATAGACTGATCCTCAGATGATGATTGATCTTCAGCCATGTCTGATATATCTTTCACATGCTCTTGTTTATAAAGCCTTGAATCAGAGAAGTAGGCTTCGACACCCTTGAACGGATTAATGTCAGCAAACTCAGTTTTCACAACTCCTTGGGAGTCTACATATTTGAAACATTGGTAAAGAGTTGAAGGCACAATATTGTGATCATGAATCCACGGTCTTCCAAGAAGAATATTGTAGGATACGTCCGAGTTGATAACATAGAAAGTTACCATAGTTCGAAGATCACCAATCTGAATCTGCAGACGAATCTTCCCCAGTGCTTTGCTCTTGCCAGAGTTAAAACCGACTATCGTAGTACTAGTGTAAGTCAGCTCACTAGTAGCAATCCTCAGGGGTCTTAGCATACTCTGAAGAATTATACTAATTGAAGACCCAGGATCAATGTAAATCCTGTCAATTTCAGTGGATCCGATATATCCAGTATAGCACAGAGGCCTATCATGCTTGTTGTGTTTCAATAGCATATCATCTTGTGTAAAGGTGATGTTGGGAATTGCTTCCATCACACTATGACATTGCGGACATGACACTGGCATATTATCAGAAGTCTTGAGTTGAGCCAAGCATGAATCTGCTTGAAGTAAAGCTTCGCTCAAAGTCTCTCTGCTTTCTCTGGAAAGGCAAAGCAGTTCAAATATAGATAGTCTAGCCAGAGTATTGGCTAACTGAGATAGAATGTCAAACTTATAAGGCTTCATCACCACCCCCTGATTGGAAGCAGACTTCAATGGGATATCAAAGCGTACTGCCTTCTGTTTCCCCTTTTCAACCACAGACGGTTTAACAGGAACAGGAGAAGGTTGAACTGGTAGAGTTTCCACTACCTCTTCTGCTTCTTTGGAGGATCCCACATAGTCTTTGTGGTACTCTTTTCCAGATCTTGTACCAGCAAAAGATTCTTCTTCAGACTCAGGAGAAGGAAGTACCATATTACAGGATTTAGTCTTTCTTCCCTTAGCCTTCTTCTTGTGAGGGTTGTTACGAGGAACTTCAGAACCTAATCCAGCAGTGGAATTCTGATTTTGAATTTGTAAAGGAAGACGTATTCCTTTATCATAATTCAAACCTTCTGCCTTTTGAAAGTCGTAACCTATCTTCCTCATGAGAAGGACAGATTGCTGACTATACAAGTGGATAGGCAGTGAACTTTGGATAGGTGTTACAGCACAGGAAGAGGAAGAAACCTCTGCAACTGCAGGAGAATGAAGCATAGATGTCTCTGTAGTTAAGGAAGGAGAAGGATTCGGGATACGAGGAGAAATCCCTGTTGGAGCTTTTTCATAAGCAGCAAAGACTTGTTGTGCCCGGTATAAAGGAACACTATTCATGGCTAGCCACTGCTGATGAGTAAGCTTGAGCTTGGTAGGAGGAGCTAGACTTGGAGGACAGATGTTTAGTCCTTTCAGTCTATCTTGTAGAGGAAGGTCATCCCATAGATGATCCAAGTCATCAGGATTTGGAATAACATGAGAAATCATGTTGCAGGTTTTGACTTTCTTACCTTTCTTGGATTTTAAAGTTTTACCTTCATTTTCCAACTCAGGTACTAAGTCAGGATGTACCCACATGATTTCACTATTCTTTAATGTGAGCGGCAGCAATCCTGTATTTTTTTCCCTGGCAGGCGGGATATTCACGATCTTCATCGTCTCCTTCGGAATTGGGATAATTCCCTCTAGGACTTGCTGTGGAGGAAAATCCCCAAATTGAAGAGAAACCATATTGGTTGTAACCATATGGTCATCATTGGTTAAAGCGATAGTGCCACCATTTATCAGCTCTTGGATCTTCTTTTTCAAGACATGGCAAGCACTGGTAAGATGATTAATGTATCTATAATAGATACAATATTTGGGATTGTCAGTCAGATTTACCTCATTAGGTCTTTTTGGCTCTGGAATCTGAAGTTTACCACTTTTCACCAGACATTAAAATATCCCTGGGATATCACTTTCGTCAAAAGAGTATTCTTTCTTTGGCCTGGAAGATTCCTGATTATTTGGCATCATTTTGTTCTTGGAAAGATTGACCATAAGAGTATCTTTTCCTTTCACATTACGATTGACAGGATTATTACCAGGATTACTTTTTTTCCCTTTATCTTCTGAAGCGAAAATCATCCCGTGTTCACGAGCCAACCTACCATTGGTCTTGGCAGAAACCGCTGCTATGATAAATGAAGCCCAATTTGTGAATTGGGAACCTGTGAAGACAGCAATGGATGGTCGCAGATTCATCTTGCATGTATCAATCAACGCTGAATCTGGCATACCAGGAGGCATCTTTAGAGTAGCCTGTCGAAAACGTTCAATGAACGTCCGAGTATCTTCTTTCTCCTTTTGTTTGATTTCTATCAAGGAGGACATGTTCATGTCCATACCTCCTTCATAGAAGCGGAAGAGAAACATTGCCTTGAATTCGTCAAAAGACGAAATAGAGTTATCGGGTAAGCTACGATACCAGTCATAAGCTGAACCCGTCAGGCACCCGATGAACACTCGTAAGAAGAGCATCATTTTTCTGCAAGTGTACAGTCATAATATCAAAGTAATTGATATATTGACTGGGAGATGCTTTTCCATCGAATAAAACCATGGATTGTGGCTTGAACTTCGGTGGAAAGGGTACATCATTCCAATGAGGAGGATAAGGTTGCTTAATCCCTAGCCTCTGAAGTTGATCTTTGTGCCTCAAAACTTCAAACTGTGCTTTGAGTTCATGCACTGCTTGAATGGCTTCACTGGTTTAAGGAAGCACATTTGATTGAATAGTCGTTGGATGTACCGTAACCCCCACTGGAGGTGGTACATCTTCTGGAATGATGGGATCTGGAGATGCAGAATTTTGGTTAATAGTAGGCTCTTGAATATTCAAATGTATATCAGCCCCTTGACTATCTTGAGTTTGTGCTGCTACTGGTACCGGAGTTATTACTATAGGTTGAGCAGTTTGCTGATTCAAAATTATCTGATGCATGCTTTGCACCATGTTGAGCATGTCTTTCAATGATTGCTCCACAGCAGTGAGATGTTGTTTCGTATTAGCAGATGACGTCTCTGGTTCATCTCCAACAGCGTAGGATTCAACCTCTCTTGAAGATATAGAGGGATTAGTATAGAAGTACGAATCCACACTATCGGTATCAGACTCAAAAGATTGAGTACCCCCAGCTTCTGAATCAGAAGTCTGCAATTGTCTTTGTCTTCTTGATCGAGTATTCTGATATACTCCTTCAAAGGAATCAAGAAGTCTGTTGAACTATTGTTGACCTGGGGTTTAGGATATATTCCGTCTTGGATGTCGTCCTCTGTTAGTATGAGATGCTATGTTGACTGACACATATGACAGCTCATGTTCTTGGTCTTCAGCTTGATGTTGAGGCGAGTTAAAACTTAAACGATCAAAAAACTGACCGTTTTGAAGCCAAACAACAACAGTTGATCACAACCTGGTGATATTCACAATGATATTTTTCTTGGGGGAATATTACCGGAGATTGTCTGTTCTTACGTTTTTGCATTAGCAATTCACGTAAATCAGAAGGAACAGATGGAGTATTCTTCTTTATTATATTTGGGATAGAAAAACGTTTAGTCCCTTGTATATAAAGAAGATTACTGGCTGCATTCGCAGAACCAAACTGTACATTTTTATGCGTTTGGAGTTGTGTGCGTAAATCTTGAGATTTAGCACGAAGGACTCCATTTTCATGGCGTGTAATTTGTAAGTTTGGTACTTTACGTAAAGCAGTATAAGAAGGTTGTTGGTGTAGGACAGAAGCTTTACCAACGACATTTTTACGCTGCACACGTTTAGGTACATTCACATTAGATGTGCAAACATCGTTGTGAATTTTATCTACACTGTCACAGATAGGAGACTTACCTTTACGCGTAAAACGTAAAAATTGATTATCTACCACGTCACAGACGGGAGATTTTACTTTACGCGAGGAGCATAATTTATTTGGGCCTACCACGTCACCGACGGGAGACTGATTCTTACACTCAGAAGCATAAACTTTAGAGTCTGCCCCATTACGAATGGGAGATTCATTCTTATGTACTGAGCGTAAAATTTGGTTCTTACCCACTGAGCATAAAACTTGATTCTTACGCAGTGGGTGTGAAACCTGATTATCTTCACCATTACAAACGGAAGATAAATCGTCACACTTTAAGTGCAACTCTGAAGTAAGGACTGCCTCGTTACGAACGGGAGCCCCTACGACAGGAGTGGGAAGAATTCCCTTGTCATCAGAAGCAACAGAGAGATCAGAAACCACTTTGGATTTGGGAATCCAAACTTTTCGTGCTTTGCGAGACTTTTGAACATTGGAGTGGCGAGAACCACCCCCAGTTCGGAGCATTTTTTCATAGGCAGTCTGGTCGAAGTGCACAACCAGAGTCTTCTTGGTCGAACCGACCGAAACATCATCATATTGAGCAATCGCCTCCTCGTTAGAGGAGAAGGTCGTCCCCAGCAGAGTCGCCATTTTGTTTCACTTAACAAAATTGCCAAACAAAAGTTGGATTTTGAAAATAAAATGAGAAAAAAGTACAAGAAGTATAAATTTTGATTCTGGGAAAGTATTGCTATGGAAGTCTGATTCGTAAATGATCACTTTGTTCCTTGGACCATATGATGATAATGAAGATCACTGCTTGAAGTAGAACAACTTGGAAGAACTAAGTCACCAGAAAGGTATCGACGTACTTGGGCACTGATGGCGAGGCCGAATGCTTTCCTGCTTTGCTTTACTCTGTTCTGAAAGAAAAGTTGAAGAAGAATGCTCCAGAAAATCAAAATATCGAAGTTCTGATCTCTGTATTCTCTCTTGTCTCTCTCTGTCCTTTGTTATGAGAAAAATAAGTCTATTTATAGACTTGGGCTCTTATGCGTAAAAACTCAGCAAAAGTTCCATCTTTACGCTAACAACTGCCACCCATGATCGAGGCCATCCTCTGCATATATTGACGTGTGTCCCATCACTTCAGTAAGGGTAGGATGCATGTACACACGTTCTTCGAAAAGAGTGGCATGAAAGCCACGTAAGCAAACCACGTTCCAAACTGGTGGAGGAGAATAGGGCGTAAAAATAGCCCAATGTACTCTGAGCGTAAAGCAGTAGATTTGGCATAAAATAGCCTTGACATAGACTTTCCGCGTAAAGTGGTTATTAAATAACCTTGAGCGTAAAAGCAGCTCAAATAGACTTTACGCACACGTCGACTGTTGAGCGTAAAGGCTCGTATAATCTTCGTGCATAAAAGAAGCCGTAGTATAAGCGTAAAGTAGCTCAATCCACACACTAAACGACAATATTGGTCTCTGTGTAAAGACAAATCCCTTTGTGATATATGCCATCATTAATATCTCCATGTCAGAGTTTGCATTAAATGCGAGATTTGACGGCTTTGTCCAGCGTAAAAGAGGCTACTCTGTCCTTGGCGTAAAATCATGGGTGTAGATCCGAGCGTAAAACAATCAGCCTGCTTAGGCGTAAAATGATTAGCCTAGTCTTGGGTGTAAAGAGATTACCCGCTCTGCTTGGCGTAAAACAGATCACTTATGAATGAAATGATCCATCTCTTTGACTCTTTCTCTGAAGCACTTTTTATGCTCCTACACCCGTGTCATGACGTGTTATGTCCGGATCCTTTATACTATTCGGGGATGGGGAGTTATTAGTGGTTGTGTGATCAAAATACCCACTTGTTCTTCACACTTGTACTCGACACTTGTCCATAGCTACTTGTTCACAACTTTCCATGGTGACCGGGCTTATCTTCACACTTGTTGCTTCACACTTGTTATTTGTTCGTAGCCGGTCAGATGGAAAGCCTGAACATGTTTACCCAAGCCGATCACATAACGCACTAATAATTCAAGGCACCTTTTATATTTATTTATCCTAGGAGGCTAAGTTCTGTTCGGGAGAAGAGTTATAACCCCGGTCCTCGTTTGGTTTAAGGGTATTAACTCGGCTTCCGTATAGTTCCTAAGCAATCCTACATATATATTGTCATCCTATTCAGTACTCACATCTTGATATATATATATTCTGTTGATTTGTCTTGTATTTCATTACACTGTCTCTTATAGAATTTGTCAATTCATATGGAACTGCTGTTGGTGTTTGTACTTGCTCATTTTCCTGACAAGATACCGTTGACATATTACAGATGATTCTGAGGCAGATTGCCCGACCTATTATGGGGTCGAGTCTGATGGAGTAGACCCGGACTGTGGCTTATTAGTAGAGCCACTAGACTTTGCTCACCTGAGTAGTGTAGCTTAGTTAGGTTTGCCTGGCCTACAAGCCAGCTAGTACTTTTTAGACTGTAGTAGTTTTTATATATTATGTGATTCTCTGGGTTGTTTGTGTATAGCTCTGGACTTGTGTGAATCTTGGACTTATTTTCTGTTCTCATCATTCGTATTTTCCTTTCCATACTATCTACCTTAGTTTTACATTTGTGATTGAGACTGTATTGCTATGTCACCTCCAATCGGAGTGTATATACTGTACAGGTACATTTATCTGTTTAGTTGTAGTATTTATAGATGACCTAGACAGCGTTCTACCGCCGATGCTGCGGCATAGGCTGGACGTAACCACGTACTCGTGCCCCTAATCAGGGTGCGGGTCGTGACACATGGCATGGATAGTGCAGTGGCGTGCTTCGACTAGGGTATTAGCCCTGGTAGGGAAGGCCGAGCCATAGTGATGTCCTAACTAGGAAAACCAGGCCAAGTTGTGACATGACCATTATAAATAGTTTAATTATTCATTATTAATATCATTTGACGTTTAAGTGACTCGATTGTACCAAACTGGACCCGAACCAAACCAAGCCCATGTAGTCATGCGGAACGTCCAAAGACATTCGTGTTGATGTATTTTGGTATGGTTGTGTCGTATTTCGTTTTAGTGACCTAATGAATATTTTGTAAGTATTCGTTAATTAAATGTTATAAATATCAATATTAGTTGATATTCAAAGACATGTGTATAAAATAGGTCCTTGTACATTTTTGAGATTATTAGACTGTACATATTGGTATATACACCATTATTGGTTTATTGAATTCCGTTATTATTATTATTATTATTATTATTATTATTATTATTATTATTATTATTATTATTATTATTATTATTATTATTATTATTATTATTATTGAGGTTATTATTATATAATATTATCATTATTATTTGTTATATTATTTTTGTCAAATAAAGGTTATATTATATATATTCATATTTATATAAATAGGTCCTACACTAGAAAAAGGGTATTTAGAAATTTAGGATTTTATTGGAATATTTATGTATGCATAGACATGTATATATAAATATAAAAATATATCGGTGTACATTTGTATGTATATATAGGTGTACATTTGTATGTATATATAAATGTATATATATTTAGGTGTATATGTGAATATATATATATATATATATATATATATATATATATATATATATATATATATTTTATATATATATATATATATATATATATATATATATATATGTGTGTGTGTGTGTGTGTGTACATGTGTAGGCATACATAAATATATATATATAAAGGTGTGTATGTGCATGTATATACAAATATAAATATATATAGGTGTATATGTGTGTGTCTATATATATATATATATATATATATATATATATATATATATATATATATATATATATATATATATATATATATATCTGTGTGTGTGTGTGTGTGTGTGTGTGTGTGTGTGTGTGTGTGTGTGTGTGTGTGTGTACATTTATAAGACAACAATCAAATAATAATAAAAAGGAAAATAAGAGAGAACCCAAGCCCAGCAAGCCTGGCCCAGCCCCTCTCTGGCTGCAACTAATTTCACCCCCAACAAACACTAAAGCAATCCTAGCCCAGCAGCTCGGCCAAACCCGCAGTAGCAACCCCAGACCGGAGCCCCCATCCGAGAAGAAATCGCGTGTATACATATACATATCGTGAGAGAGAAAAATTGAAAACTCTAAACCCTAAACCTCCACCATCCCCTACCCAAGGCGTACCACCCAGGCGGCCTGAACCGCCGCAAGGCGCGCCGAAAGCCACCAGCGCCGCCCCCATGGCCGGCAGTAAACAAGGGTCCCCTGTTTTGAAGAATTCCAGGTACCCCTGTTCACAACCCAATTTCTTTTCTGATACTAGATCATTTTTAGTTTTGTTAAGTCCAGTAGAAACCCTACATGACACTCTCGAATTCCCATCAAGGGGATTTGAATGAGACAGCACGATCACTACGTGAACTCGACACAAAGTCGAGATAAATCTGTTCAAAAATAGAACCTAAGAACAGCCCGATACCCTGTTTTAGAAGAGAAATTCTGAACCATATATTAGAGTTTTTCTAAAACAAATTTGAAACAGTTTTAGTCAATATATATGAGAGTAAAACCAAATTTGTAGGTCAGGATTTCATGAAGAATACGAAAGTTATTCACTATTGAAAATAAAAAAAAATCAGTTTTAGAAAACCATAAAAATCTAGAAAAACCTTCGATACGACGTGCGTCCCGCCAATTCGGGCGACGTGTACGCGAACCGAAAGCATCGAATGGTTCATATCGACTTCGTGGAGGTGTGGGATTTGACGAAATTCAAATTGGTTGCGTGTGCGTGACGAATTTGATGTGTATCCGTCAAAATTCACCATGTCGGCCTCTGTGCAAATTTCTCAATTACTTTGTACACGTTCGTCAGATCGAGGCGAAACTTGCACCAATTGGACCGTATCATCTTTTGGTCCTGTATGCCATGTTTGGTCCAATTATGAGACAGTTGACCGGATCACCGTTTTGCGGGCCCCACGATCCGACTCAACGGACAATTTTGTGCACGGCCGCCGGAATCCAACTTCGGACATACGGTTGGGTTCGTATCAGAAAACTGAACCTGTTGACATATAGTTTGACGACTTTAGAGACCATAGACTTTGGCATGCTTTTCTGTGCAAAGTGGGTCCAACGGCGGACACCGTTTTGACCAAAAATTACCGTTTTGCCCCTGTGTTCAGAATTGGACTTAAGGACAGGCATTTCTAGATAATTTGACTATTCTGAAAACGTTGGTAATATTTATTTCAGCATCCGGAGACTTCTGCATGTGTTGACTGATTGTGGCTCATTGAGTGGTATACTATTATCGGTTTCACTAGCACAGGACCTCAGGCGAGTACATCTCTGATAGTTTTCATATTTGATTATCTCTATGTTTCTTGTATTTAATATTGTTTTACATTGATATCATGTTGATTCTTGACAAGCTTGTCACACGAGATAGTAGTTATGGATTTTTGCATGTTGTTCGTGACCAATATATTTTCATGTCCGTAACCTGTTTGAATCCGTGGATACTAGCCGAGCGGGGAAGTACATTAGTAGACATATAAATATATCCAGAAATATCCTATGAGTCTATTCATGAATAATAGCAGCTGCACACGACACGTGCAGGGTGCCGGATTTATCCCTTAGCCGTTTACATATCGAAAGTGTATTTCAAATAACTTGTTAGATATAGTCTTGCTACATTACAGTTTCTTGTCATTGTTTGTCTTGTGTACCATATCTTCCTGCTTTTACTCGCATGATTCCTACCATGATTTTCTATTTATCCACTCATCATGTATCTCAATATTATTATAGATTCATGGATTTCATCATTTATTGATTCTGTTGTGAGAATGTACTCGTTCCATTCCTGACTGGAAACCAATATTTTTCAGGTTTAGCTGCGATCACTCTTAGCACTGGAAAGACATGGGCATGCTGAGGTCAACCTAGATAGTTGAATTAGCTGTCTTTTAAAATTTTGAGATATTATATTTTCTAGCAAATACGAAGTTGTAAAACCTTGTATTTGTAAAATTGATTTAGTAATATGAATGGGCAATAAATGTATTTTTTGTGATTTTGAGCATCTTGGCCGTGACAGCATTCTACCGTTGACTCTGCGGCGTAGGCTGGTTTGGACACGTCTTTTATCCGAAAAGCGGGTTCGGGTCGTGACAGTAAGTTATATATGTTAGTATAATTGTTAAATGTTGGTTAGTAGAGGGTTAGATATATTAGAGTTTGTTATATGTTAGTGTAAGTTATATTTGTTAGTATGAGTGTTAATTAGATAGTAGAGGTTAGTATTTTTGTTAGATTTTTGATATGTTGTTAGATAGTTTGATGATTGATATCTAGTATGTTAGATATTGATATGTTAGTAGGTTATGTTAGTTCTAGATTTTGGTATGTTAGCAAGTTAGTCTCTATAGGTTATATGTTAGATATTAGTTATGTTATTTAGTACATTAGATAGTTAGTGAATTAGATAATTGAGGGGTTTCTTGGTATCTCATGATACGAAGTTAGTATCTTAAGGTAAATATGAATTACCTTTACCTTCAAGGTAAGTGATTAGTTTACCTTATGACCAAAGTATTGATTTTGTTATGCCAATATGACCAAGGTTGATATGGTATCGTAGTGTTAGTGGGTTAATATCTAAGCGTTTGAGTTGAGTAGGTGATGATAGATTGTGGGAAGGGTTATATAGATAGGTATATATATTTTTGGGTTATATAGTATCTATATATATTATAGGAGCATATAGATATAGGTTATGGTTCTTAGTAAGGATATGTATATACTTGATATATGATATCTATATGTATGTGTTAGAGTGGTACTATATGGGTAAGGATATATGTGATATATATGTAATGTATATTATATAACTAAGTTTGTGTGCCTTGTTAGCTATGTGGTTTAGCTATGTGCCTTGATTTAGGCTATGTGTTAGATTTTAAAGGTACTAGTATACTTGATTGTTTAGGCCATAGACTTGTTTAGACCTAGAATTGACTAACCTAGACTAGTTTGTGGGAGAGTCGGTGACGTGGCATACAGGCTAGACTTGCCGCCTGCACTTGTGGGGGTCCACAACGTATTCCATGTATCACAGTTGAGATGGTACGTGGCTGACCCTAGCCATGTGCTCGATCATTCAGAGATTGAGGTTGGGCCTTCTCTTAGCTATCCAAAGCAGCCAGTGGAGATTCTGGATCGACGGAAGAAGGTTCTGAGGAACCAGGTGATACCCTTGGTATGTATCGTATAGAGGCATCATTCTCCAGAAGATTTTACCTGGGAGCGGGACGATGAGATGCGCGAGCGTTACCCGTATCTTTCTGGACCGTAAGGTATACTTTTTATCCTTCTCATCAGTTGTATTTCCCCTATCAATTTTGAGGACGAAATTCTTTTAAGAAGGGTAGATTTGTCACTACCACATTTCTAGTTTGAGGATATTTTTGTCATTTTTGGGGTTATTTGAATTTATTAGAATTTATTTGAATTTATGGGAATTTTTAGAAATTATTTTGGAATTGTTTGAATAAGGATTGACTAGGTTGACTTTGACTATCTTTGACTTGGAAACCTAACCCTAGTTGAGTTTGAACTTGGTTAGACTATGAGACCCTAGGTTAAGTTAAATTAACCATACTCTAGTTATTAGAATCAATTAGAAATATAGAGTTTATAATAGAAAGCTTTTGATCACAAGTCATGACTTGTGATTTTAGAACATTGATTTATGACTAAGCCCAACCCACTAGCAACCCTAACCCAAGCCCATACATGGCCGGCCACTTAACCCTTCCTAGGGATTCCCACCCTATAAGTATTCTCCTAGAAATTAGGGCTAGCCTCTTAGGAAGAACAAAGCTTTAGAAAGAGGTATTTTCTCAACTTCAAAATCCATAGAAATTCCATTTTAGCTCCTTTTTTCCTCAAACAAATTGCAATAGGTTTTAAATTAAGTGTTCTTGTTGTTGTTATATATTATTCTCAGATTCTAATCAATTTGGAGAAGTTTGCTAGCAAGAGGAACCCCTCCCATTTGAGGCTTTTCTTGCTTTTGGTCACCTATAGGTAAATCTATGTAAACTTCATTAAATTCTGAATTTCTTTGCATGGAGACTTAGATCTAGGTGTCACCTAGCTAACCCTAAATTTTTGTGTCATTTTGGACCCATTTCGTGTCCGTATCGGACAAGTATCCGACCTAAGGTCTAGGTGTTTGATGAAATGCCCCAATGGACATTTCGATTGATTTTTAGGAAACTAAATGAATAGAAAATTACATTTTGATGTTGCTTATCGATTTCTTTTGGTCTTGAAGTGACACTGTGTCGTGTCGTGTCGGATTCGACACGTGCATATGCGGATGCACGTGCACGCGCGCTCGGGACTGCCTGCCCTGCTGTTCGGGGCCTATACCGGACACGACACGCGACCACTGGACACGAGATTCGACACACCCCATGGGGCAGTTACTGACACGCCACGTGTCAAGTTTCAGGGGCCCACGTGGCGTGTCGAGGGAGTAATCCTCATTGCACTGGGTTTGGACTGACAGTTCAGTCGGGTTTATTCGACACTGATACGCTGTTCGTATCTCCTCTGGACACGTCGAGGACACGATTCAGGGTGCCCTAGTCCGACTCGACACTAAGACACGATCACAGGGTCTGTGTCGTGTCGTGTCACGTGCACGAGCTCAATGAACACGTGCACGACACTGTTTTTCCCACACTGTCCAGTTTTATATTCCTGTGTTTAAATTCTCATTTTAATTAGTTTAATTCATGATTTTATTTGCTAATTAGATCCTAAATATATTGTATAAACTATATTAGATTAGAGTTCCATATTAGAATTGGTTTTATGTGGGTAACTGGATTCAAATTTGGGATTTCTATGTGTTTTTCTGATACCTTCATGATACACTGTTCTTTCCCAAAATTTCCTAACTTTAATCCCAGTTTTAATGTTGTTCTTACTACTAATTACCCCCACAGGTTTGATAGTTCCTATTTGGCTTAGTTTTACAATTCAATTGGTTTTGTTGTATGTGAAAGAAATTGAGCAATTGTGTTGGATTCAAATGATTTGGGACTGAATTGATCTCCTTTACTTTTCGAACTGTAGACTGGGCAGTTTTTCTAATAACCTGAATTGGTATTTCCCTAATAAACTGAAATTGATGTTGTCTGGTTATTTTCGGAAAGATGAAACCTGGGTTTTATTTCCACCTGAGAACTGAGATTGTTTTGGGTTGTTGTGTGTTGATAGTTTGATTCTGTCAATTGATTAGAATTCCTATAACTGAGGGTTATGTGAGTGTTTGAAATCTCTTTGTTGAACTGTCAAGATAATTGGCTCCCTTTTCGGAATACTATTTTCCAGCTCAATGCTCACTGTTTTGCAGTCCATATTGGACTGTACACACACACACACTGTTTCAGTGATGCCCTCCCATTCATTCCTGTCACACTGATGTCATTCCTGTGCACACCCTCACTGTCCAGTTACACCCTGTTTTGCACAGCACCCTCTCTCTCACACACACCCTCACACTCATTGTTTAGACACATACTTTGTTCCTCTCACTTACACACACATACACATTATCAAGCACTCTCTCACACACTGTTTTTCTCACAGTTTACACACACACACACATGCACTCTCTATATGCATATGCATAATGTATATATAGTACATTGAGCCTATATATATTTTTTGAGCCTATATATATATATATATATATATATATATATATATATATATATATATATATATATATATATATATATATATATATATATATATATTTATATATATACATATATATATATATATATATATATATATATATATATATATATATATATATATATATATATATATATGTGATGTTTCCTAATAATTTGTACTATAACCTATGTAATGTACATATATAGGTAATATGTAGGAATGCAATATAAATATGTATCTATATATATATCCTTGTGATGCATACATTAGGTAGCCTATAGCCTATAGCCTATAGCTATGGCTCATTGCCTAAGGGTATGTTTGAATGCCAACTAACATATGAAGTTGGCTTGGATAGCTTTATAGTGTTGTGTACTAGCTAGTGTAGGTTGAGTGACCTAGTATAGACTAATTTAGACTAGTTAGACCTAGAATGACTAGTTTGACCTAATTTAGACTTGTTTGACCTAGTTTGACCATAGTTGACCTAGGTTTGACTTCTTGGTTGACCAAGGTTGACCAAGAGTTGACTTTGGCTTAGATTGACCTAGACTCATGTAGAGTGCATAGTAGAACTTCATTTTACCATTTTAGACTTGTTGTGACTTGTGCTGTTTTGATTAGGAGCCAGACACCTCTTCTCGGACAGTACATTTCATCCGGACACTCAGATACTAGGCGAGTACATTCTCTGATCATTTCATATCCTGCTTAGAATTATTTCCTGCATTAAATTACTTTACTTGTTACTGTTACGTTGGTCACACGGATTGGTACTATGTGGATCCCTTCTTGTGATATTATCCTTAGGGAGCATCGAGTACTACATGTTCTGTGCGTTTCACTTACATGGCATATCACTATGCTTCATTGGTTCATTGATCACTTGTGACATATACTCTTATGATCACAGAGTCTTCCTTGAATCCTTATCCTATTTACTGGGTATCCTAGAATCTCCTAGAATCCCCATTTATGGGACATCCATGTATCACCCTTCGGGGGCCTTTGCATGGAATCATAACATAACCTAGTTGGATCCTTGTGTATTGATTGGGGGTACGGGGGAGTAGAAATAGACATGTGAATACTATCCAAGTAGTGTATCATCAGAATCTTTCCATAGTGTAGCATCAGAATCTTCTATGCCATTTACATTTCTATATTGTACTCTGACTTATTAGCCACTGTTAATTTCTATTTATAGTAGATATTTCTATTACAGTTCTCTCTCTGTTTACATACTGCATTTCCTTCAGTACCTGTATCTTACTTTACTACATGATTATATTTTCTAACCTGCTATGAACTGTTGAGATGTACTGTGCTCGCTCCTGTCCTGACTGGACCTGTTGAAAATATTACAGAGGACGAGGAGGAGGCCTGTGTGGATACCTTCTACGGGGCAGCCCTAGGCGACACTTGCGAGCTGAACTCTCAGGAGGACCCAGCTCTAGCTGAGGATATTACCCCTATTGCCTAGACTCGCTTAGTTAGGTTTATCTTACTTATGTTGTCTTGAGACTGTTTTAGCTAGGCTTTATTTCTGTTTAGAGATTCTGAGTTGTATATATTCTTTCATATTCAGTAGCTGAGTTTTGTACTCTGGATATTTGCTGAGATGTTATCTTAGACTATTTTATTATCTGTATTTCCTTGAGTTCTATATCATATCGTGCTTTCTTCTTCCTTAGTTGTGATTGAGTTCATTTACTTCTATGTCACCCCCATTCGGGGAGTATAAACTGTTTAGAGTTATATTGTTAGATGTTGTGACCTAGGATAGCGTTCTACCGCCGACACTGCGGCGTAGGCTGGACGTACCCACATCTCGTGCACTTACTCTAGGGTGCCGGTCGTGACAGAAGGAGAAGTCGGAGGTACATATTCCTTGATGATGTTAGGAACATGATTCCGATTCATGAGGTGCCATGTTTCCTTTGTGTACAGAGAAGTGCTGACTTCGTTGGCATAGGTAAGAGGGTTCTTGATCTGAGTAACTCTCCATGTGCACAATTTGGCAGATGGTGCAGTTGGTGCAGATGGTGCTTGATGTATGTTTGACACTACCCTGCGCTGGTTGAGGTAGGTGCGCAAGTTAGAGTTGTACGCCACCTGACTATCTGTTTGAGACACCTTCAATTTACCCTTCTATGTTCTTGAAATGTGCAGGGTAGGCAAATCTTGGCTTTGGCTTGACTGGCACTGGCCATGAGGAGTGGGCAGAATGCCTTGTTGTTCTACGCACCATTTTTCAGTACGTTTGGTGCGACACAATTGATCAACAGAAGATACTTTGAGCAAAGTCTAGTCTCTTGACATTGATTTGATTATCTCTGTCAAGAGAAGTAGAATCTCCATTCAGAAGCATTCTCGTATTAACTGGCGCATGGGCATAGTCAGATGCGTTTTCCACCAAGTCGAGGACTGGGGAATTATAAGGAAAGGCCATAGGGCGCTGTCTTTTATTTTGCATAGGGGCAGTAGTCAGTAACTTATCCACCAAGTTCAGAACTTGGGAGGAAGAGGGAGTAGCCTGTCGGAGCTGTCCCCTGATTAGCGCCTGAGTATTGATTGTCACACCCTCTACCAATTTCAGAATTGGCGAGAAAGAAGAAGTGGGCTAGCGGCACTGCCCTTTGGTTGGCGCCTGAGCGTTGACTGGCGCACCCTATGCTAATTTCAGAATTGGCAAGGAAGAAGAAGTGGCCTGGCGGTGCTGTCCTTTGGTTGGCCCCTGAGCATTAACTGGCGCATCCCCTGCCAATTTCAGAATTGGCGAGGAAGAAGAAGTGGTCTGGCGGCGATGTCCTTTGGTTGGCGCCAAGGTAATGATAGAAGCATTCTCCACCAATTTCAGAATCGGTGAGGAAGGAGAATTAGCTACAGAGCTTTTCTCCATAACTGGCGCAGCAGCAGTGATTGGTGCACTGGAGGGCTTCGGAGTCCAGACAACGCGCGCCTTGTTCTTGGCAGCAATAGTGGTGCGTTTGGCACCCCCTGCGGCAATCATCGCTTTATAGGCAGTTTGGTCGACTTTCACGACCAATGGCTTCTGTGTCGTGCCGACCGACGCAACATCACATTGAGTAGTCACTTTTTCGTTAGAGGAGAAAGTCGTCCCTAGCAGAGTCGTCATTTTGTTTGTAAAAATAAAAAGTGTTCCTTTACAAACTAGAAAAAAGAAAGTACAAGAGTACAATTAATTTTTGGAGAAGTATAACTATAGGAATCTGATCAGAAGACGATCACTTTATCCCTTGGACGATGCGATGTCGAAGAACAAAGCCTTTGGAGAGTGCTGCAGCAAGTGCTCAGAAGATTATGATCATTAGTGATGATTTGCAAGTGATTTGAAACTCTATTTATAGAGTTCTGAAATAAATGCCAGCCAGTTATTCTGATTGGCGCACACTGCAAGTGGCACACCATTCACCCCTTGGCGCGAACGGGTAGTTTAACTGGTTGGATGCGTGGCATGCTATGATTGATATGCGCTTAGTCATGGGCAGTGTCACATTCATGTTCTTCGAGATTAGTGGCATGTGTGCCACGTAATCTAACTTCTTCAGGATGATTTGATCATGTAGCGCCAGCTGCTGAGTGGCGCCAAGCGCTACTTGTTGAGTGGCGCCAGACGTTAACTGCTGTTTAGTGCTCCACTAATTTATATGATACTAATGATCATCCTGTGCCAACTGCAGATGGCGCAAGACAGCTGATAGTTATTTATGACGGATCTGACACGTCTGACAAAATCACCTCGAGTGCTACGCGCTCAGAATTCGAACGGATTTTTTTCGACTGACGTGCTGTCAGTCATGATGATAATTGTTTAGCTTCTCGAGAAGGTGGCCACGTGGCAGGCAGCGCCACTTGATGACTGGCGCCATCTGATAGTTGGTGTCAATTGCTGATCTGAATATTGGCGCTTCCTATGAGTGGCGCAAGGTGTTGAGAGTACTTTTTAGGCTTCTACAGCCCATATATGTGGAGTTTGGGCTCATAGAAATAATTATCCGAACCGGATGTATATTTCTATAGAAATAATTATCAAAATCCGATGTATATTTCTCATATATATATATTTATACATATATAGTTATGGAAATAATCCTCTAATTTCAGACACAAATATATACAATGTATATATTTATATAAAAATATCTCGGACGGGCCATCCCTTAACTATTGGTGGGATGGAGGAAAATACGTTCGGCTAACTGAATAATTTCTCCTAGTTTATATGTTTTTGAGTCTAATTGAATTATAGTTATGTTTCAACATAACATAGTGGGTATTAAGTGCAAAAAAGCAAGTCAAATGGTTTTATTTTGGATTACTATTCTTCCAGTATGATTGTCGGTCGTTTCTAAATTCAAATATACTCGCTTGTGCATGCTACTATACAATAGAAAGATTGAGACTACATCGTAAAAACTTTTGTTCCAAAATATATTATCTATATTTACTAATTAAAATTGTTTATTAAATTTAACATTTAAATGGAAAGTTAGATATTATGTACAAAAAAATAAAATAAAGAAACTGTTGTTTGCTCTTTTCGAAAATTATAAAATAAGTGCAATATTCGTTCATATATACTAGTAAAATTAAGGGATTTTTTGACTTTCATCCCACTTATTAATATGAATTTGTACTTACATCCCACTTTTTAATTTTATTTGACTTACATTCCACTTTTTGTCACGAAATTTTTTTTCGTGAATACTTTTCGTGACAAAATAAATACTTTTCGTGACAAAATGTGGGATGTAAGTCTAAAAAATTAAAAAGTGGGATTTAAGTACAAATTCATATTAACAAGTGGGATGAATTAAAGTCAAAAAATTCCTAAAATTAATAACATTTTCTAATATACCACCTCCTATGTTGTCAAAACTCACCACCAAATTGTAGTACCATTTAATCCTCTAGGCAAATATTAGTTTATTTTTGTGTTCTTCAATCCACATTTGTTTATGTGAAGAACCGATATAAAAGTTGATATTCATGTCAAACTGCTACGTTTAAGGCTAATTTACAACTAAATTTTTTTAACTTTCTAATAATTTATATTGTTATTCAAAACATTATAATTAATAAATTAATATTGTGATTATTTTCTTTATTTATACTTTGTTACCATAAACTACTGTAATTAAAAACGGATGTGTACTACCAAGAATACCTCTCTCATAATGACAAATTTTGTTTTTCATTCGATCAAAGTTAATATATTATCTTCATTTTTTATTTACAAATTTGTTAGTATAAACTATTGTAATTAAAAACTATAATCTCGAAGAAAAAAAAAAGTATAATTCATATTTGTCAAGTAGTGATAACAGTTTAGCTGAGAATTTAGAAAATTTTATAACATTTATTTGCAATGACCAATGTTTAAACTTTGTCTTCAGTGCCTTTGTTAATAAATGTGCTATGACATATATTAAAAACATACCAGATCGATGGCAGCCCATTACCAATTTCGGGCTAAAACTTTTATACAGCCCATGGTCATATTTTCTTTGGCACTATATGTAATTTATTATAACAATTGTCATCGGCCCATGGTCAGTAGATTACAACTGTGGACGGTGATGAAACTGCTAATGGATATGGGCTGAACAATGTTATTTCCATTAAATTGACTAATATCACTGCAAAAATTAATATCATAAGAAAATACATACGCCAAAATCAACACAAGTAGCTGATATTGCTGTAAGAGTTTGAGCACAAAGTTTATAATTTTCAAATTTAGTACCATTCGTGAGGGTTTATAGTATAGACAAGTGGAGACGTCGTTTGAAGCCGCGGTATTTTGCTTCAGTAACCAGTGGGTCCACACAAATAGACTCAAGTATAGTAGATTTTGTTCGTCAATCAAAGGAAATGGTTCACCAAACACTATTTATAAATGCTAAGTGGACATTGTTGTCTGATTTGAGCTTGGACCCTGGGCCAGCTATAGCAAAAATAGAATCCTAGGCGTTTCTGATAATGGCGATCCTATATAAATTTTTTTTTTCCCCAACCTTAAGCTCTTTTGAAAGATGGGGAGCAATTAGATGTGTTAAAATGTACTGGTTGGCATGTTCACATGTGATGCAATAAAAAAAATTAAAAAAAAAATCTTCCATATTATTCAAAAATTATATAAGAATTTAAATTGTATTAAAATATTTTAAATATAATTTTAGTGCTTTTTAGATAAATTTATTATAGATATATTTGTAGAACTAGTCTAATTTATCTTAATTACTAGAATATACATACAACTTAGATGGATCATTTTGAATTATTTTCAAGCTTTTTAATAATAGTAAAGATTAATCAACATAATATTATATCAAAAACAAAGTAATATATTCAAAATTCCAATAAACTAAAATTTATTAGAAGCAATTTCATAGGTAAATGGAGTGGAAAACTCATTTTATTGATAAATCAATTGCAAAAGATACTAATTGCGCAAAGCAAAAAAAGATCTTGTATATAAATAAAATATTTTGGGAAAACTATGTTGTTGGTCACTGAATGTTTGTCTGACCAATGTTTTAGTTACTCAAAGATATATTTCAAAAATTTAGTCACTGATGTTTGGTCGTCCAAAAAAAATGGTCACTCTGTTAAATTATTGTTTGTTTTATTAACAATTTTTGTTGACATGTCATGTTATGTGTCATGTCAGTCATTAAGTACAACGTGGCAGATTCATGTGGACTATTTTTGGATTTTATCTTTCAAAAAATTCGTTTGGGTATTAAGTATTTTAAAAAAAATAAAAAAATGAAATATCATGTCATAAACATTGAAACATGGAACATAACTTATGTCCAACGAAATTTTTTGCAAAATAAAATTCAAAAATAACTCACGTGGATGTGCCACGTCGTACTTAACGACTGACATGGCACATAACATGTCATATCAACAAAATCGTTGATAAAATAAACAACAATATAACAGAGTGATCATTTTTTTGGAATACCACACATTCAGTGACTAAATTTTTAGAAAAATATCTTTGAGTGACTAACACTTTGGTCAGATAAACATTCAGTGACCAAAAGTAAAGTTTTTCTAAAATATTTTAGTAGTATTAGTATGGACATGGTTGGAGCGAGAGACGTGATAGTATTATGAACTCTTTTTTTGCAACAAGGTATATTTTGGGAAGGAAATGTACGGTGGGAAAACGATATAGGAAGTGTTTTTTTTTATAGAATTTAAATGGTTGGAAGAAAGTTAGATAAATTTTTTTTTTATAAATAGGATCTAGGAGATCTT
>JANAVB010010819.1:52500-83150 GCA_029216955.1 Iris pallida
AAAATATATAAGAATTGAAAAAAAATTAAAATTCATAAAGCTAATATATATATATATATATATATATATATATATATATATATATATATATATATATATATATATATATATATATATATATATATACACGGTCAAGTTGAAGGCTTCTTCAAGACTAAGTGTCCGACAAGGGGATCCTTTATCATCTACCATCTTCATCATAGCCGCAGAAGCTCTGAGCAGAAATCTGAACAGAATGGTAGGCACTCCGAATTTCCATCATTTTTACACCGCTAGTGGTTGCCCGATCATCACCTACCTGGCGTATGCCGATGATATCCTCATTTTCTCCTCGTGGGACGTCGGGTCTGTGGAGGTGATCCACAACACGCTACAGAGATACGCCAGATGCTCTGGCCAGCGTGTTAATCCTAATAAGAGTGTCATCTACGTCCACCACAAGACCAACAAAGACCACGCCTCTACTCTTTCCAACATTACTTCCTTCTCTGTTGTGTACCCACCTTTCTTCTTCTTAGGACGCCCACTGGTTTGCGACAGATCCAACGCAGGCATCTTCGAAGGGCTGGTGGACAAAATTAGAAAAAAAAACTTGAGGGGGTGGCACAACGCCACTCTATTGCCTGGCGTCAAGATGATTCTGATTCTACATGTGCTCTCCTCTATTCCCATATACACACTTGCTGCCAGCTCCCCCTAAAATGGTTCTCACATCTATCGAAAACCTCTTTGCCAACTTCTTCTTGGGCCACTGCAACGGTATGGACAAACATCATTGGGCGAGTTGGGACACCATGGCCAGACCCACGGATGAGGGAGGCCTGGGTTTTTGCAGACTGTCGCATATCATTGATGCTTTCTCATTGAAGCTGTGGTGGAAGCTCTGAGTGAGCCGGAATCTCTGGATGCGGTTCATGAAGGCTAGATTATTCATCCATCCGTCGCCATTTTTAACTGCTGATCCTCAGCGTCTTGGAGGCGAATCCTTCACGGACGGTGCCTCGCAGAGCCCTTGATCTGCCTCCAGCTGGGTTTGGACGAATCATCCATATTTTACGAACGTTGGGTCGGGGAAGATCTCATTCCCCAGTTACCAGCTGCACCTACCCATATTACGATCAAAGAGTTATGGGATCACTCGGGTGATTGGAATAGGGAACGATTTCGAGAATGGGTTGGAGAGGAGGCTGCAGCTATGCTCCTCGATACGGGTCTAAAGATCAGCTCAGAGCCTGATGCTCTGCGGTGGTATATCGCGGCCAGCGGATCATTCACGATAGCATCGACCATAAGTGTTGTTCGCGGCACTCCCACCATTGGTGCTTTTTTGGATGTCTTGTATTACCAAAAAATGGTCCTGTCTATTGTGGAGAGTATTACGCAGAAAGCTCCCCTCTGACGACGCTCTCAATACCATCGGCTTCAGTTTAGCGTCCGCGTGTAACTGCTGCACAGCGAGACAATTAGAAATAGTGGACCACATTTTCCACTCCGGAGATCTACCTGCAAGGGTTTGGACAGGTCTCTCTCAACGTTGCAAGCAGAACCAGGGTGGTGGAAGCTTCAACGATCTTCTGGCCACTTGGGCTAACGCATCTCACAGCCACCAGATCGTCGCAGCCGCCATCACGTGGGTCATCTGGAAGAACCGCAATAAATTCAGATATGAAGGCTACTAATATTCGTTCAACCAACTTATCCGGGAGGTCCTTCGCAAACTCTCAAAGTCAGTAGACAATGCAAGCACGGCCTGGAGGTCTTTTAGCAGTCCTTGTTCTCCTGAATTTTGTCCTCGTGCCTGC
Source organism: Iris pallida (assembly GCA_029216955.1). NCBI lineage: Eukaryota > Viridiplantae > Streptophyta > Magnoliopsida > Asparagales > Iridaceae > Iris > Iris pallida. The sequence goes on from JANAVB010010819.1 coordinate 54,303, forward strand.
ATTCATGTCTCTTTTTTGTCTTTCTGTTGCGCTTACTTGTAAAAGCCTCAACATTTTGCGCCTTCATATGAATAAAATTGAGGAGTTTTGTTGAATATATATATATATATATATATATATATATATATATATATATATATATATATATATATTTCTTACCAAGTAAGTATGCTTAGCTTTTCTTACCAATCTGTAATGAATGGTAGCAATTGGTTATAGCACCCAGTTATCTATTTATAGGCGAAAACAAACTAATATCTATCGTTAGTAATCATGAATAAAGAAACTGATATACAACTATGATCAAAATCAAGTTGTGCTTTCACTAGTGTTTGTAAGATATTAATCTTTTAGAATTCAAGTACTGATCCTACTTAATCAAGAATAAATACTAAAATAAATAGATAACTAGGAATGAAATCACGAGTTTCGCTTAGTCCCAAAATCCGAAAAATCTCAAATCAATAATCAAATCCATCAATTTCTTTACTAAGTCAGAGTTTGTAAATAAGTATTTAGGCTGAATTTTATAAGTCATGTCAAAATTATCGAAAATGTAGATTTTAGATTCGATATGCTAATCCTATCAACTTTGCCTAAGTTTCTGACATCCAACATTATTCAAATTAGAATCCCAACATACATGAATGCTGAATTTAAATCAATACAACCTTATTGTTAAAATCAACAAATTTTAGCCGATACGACCCACAAATACTAAAATATGAAGTATCATATACTAGACCTAATGTTTTCCATTTCTACAATATTAATACGATATTATATATCCATTTACTATTGAATTCTAAACTTATAAAGACATTCCGTAAGTCGATTCGCAATTTTAATCGATACAGTCAATATTACATATTCTAAACGATCTGAAAGTTGTTCCCATGATTTCCTTTCTTATACTTCCCATAATATCATCCTTTAAATGACATAACCCAAATAATAAATGCTGAATTCTATATACAACTAATTGAGTCCGATACGACAAATATAACCTAGTGTCGCTTATGCAAATACTTGACCAGTTACGCCTACGGGACTCTAGTGTCCTTAGTACAAAATACACCGAGTATAAGGTTCCAAGGAATAACTCATAACACCTAATTATATTTTTGAACAACAGTTATGTTATATGACAATTTATCATTCCTTAATCATTAAGGGATTAATGAGTAATGGCGGCTAATAATCATGATTCCCTCTTAACCCTCGAGTCCATAAGTATTATGGCAAGTCTCGGAACAATATTTATATACTAAATCAATACCATTACTATATATATATACTAAATCAATATTTATATACTTTTTTTATATACTAAATCAATATTTCTTCCTTGTCATGGCCCGTGTTGAAACATCTTGTTTGGGCCTAAGCTCGTCTACAATTCAGACCATCACACCAATAGTTAAGGTTTGCAAGAACTGAATTTTTTTTCGAACAATCGTAGGTTGGGTTTGATTTTTATCGCTCACAGTTCGATCTGGTTCTTTTTTATTTTAAAATTTGTCGATTCGATTCGGGGTTTCAAAACAAAAAAAATCGTTTGGAATCCAACATGACCAAGTATACTAAAATGACTAGTTAAAAATTATAATTGGTCATTGTCGATTGGTAATTTTTTTAATTTGACTGATAGAGTATTATAAAATAGGTTAACAAATTTAGGACATGTTTCGTATTTAAGTATTCAAATAAATTTAAGAAATTTTTTTGGTAGGTTTTAGCTTTGTTTTGTTTAATGCATAGAAATGACGAAAAGAATTGAATCAAAACAAATTGAGATTTATGGATTGGGTTAGTAGCCTTGTTGTTAATTTTAGAGAAGCAAATAATGAGGGTCCAGTTCGGGGTGGCTGAAAATTGAACCAAACCAAACCCTGCCAACAGTACTAACATTCGTACTTTCGCCTGAATCGGTAGAATCTCTGTCTCTTCTTCCTCTCACAATCTTATGGTAGCAGAAGCCACCGAAGTCATCATCAGCATCGTCGACATACCCTTCCTCCGCCACCATCACCATAAGCCAGCTCTAACGTCCAATCCCAAAATACATAGAACTAGGAATACGTATACATGCCAGCTACATATTAAATGGACTCCAGCCCAGCTCGAATACGTATAAGTTGACTTTGTTTTCTAAATCTATCTATCATTCAACTATCATATCTCTATTTTAATCCACATAATAAGAAATATCAAGAATAAACAATATGTATCATGATTTATAGCCCAATAACATATATGCTCGATTAGACCCGAAGAACAATACGGGTCTACAAAACTAGGCTAAAGAGCAAAAATATAAATAATGAGTAAAATATGGAAGAATGATAAAATACCTGAATCGAATATAGTAGAACCACCATATTGCCAAACTACTCCTACATGAACGGATACCTAGAGAGATCACCAGATCCTCGGGGGACATAGCCATGTACATACAATATGCTAATGAAAAAGTAAAAAAACACATGAACTAAATGGTACTACACTAATCAGCTACGTGATATGTACGTGAGAACATATTCTGGATATCAGGCTTAGCTACTAAGTCACAAGCTACTCAGCAAACTATTGCCTTCAGGCACCGTGTCTTGGGATAAAAGTGCATACAAGTAGATCAAGTAGACAACCACCCAAGCTCTACTACATAGACAAAGGTATACTGGTAGAATACCATCCAAGTCCCTATATGAAAATGAGAATATTTGAGTAGAAATATATAAATACGTATACAGCCTGTTATTGTGATGTAACGCCCCAGTCCCAAAATACTTAGGACTAAGTACGTCGATATGCCAGTTACATACATACGAAGTAAACTCCAATATATGGAACCATCGTATGTATACATAAGCTATAAAATATAGTAAACTACGACACTAATCTCATCCACAAATAAATAAGGAAGAATTTATAAATTAACTCATGAATTGTCATTTACAAATAGATGGGCGGAGACAAATCCACTACCAACTAAAAAGAGAAGAAATACATAACAAATGAATTTATCGAGCGATGCGAGGGCGATCTAAGTGAAATCACCTCGGATGAAGAGAGCGAATCATGGCTTTTGTCACTCCCATTTTTTGTTATACATATTCCAGTGTATCTATACAGATTTCGACCCGTATTTTATTTACTTTATTTTCGTATTTATTTATTGCTTGCCTTGATGTGTCGTAACTAGGGTTGACCTTGGGTTGGGTTGGTCCAACTTGACTTGCTTTGGATGGCTTGGTTTGGTTTATTTTGATGGTTGGTTCAACATGTTGAACCCTCCCCCTTTAAAGTCCAACCACCCCATATTTTTCTCTCTTCATTCATTACTTCTTCTTCTTCCTCCATTACTCTCCCACCAACCTAGAGAGCTTAGGCAAGTGCAACTTGCTTCATGATGGACCTTCCATTTTATTATTCTATCTTGTTCTCTACATGATTCTAAGTATCTTTAGAACTTGGAGTTTTCGGTTTGGACGGATGGATTCTTGTAGATCTAAGTTTGTGCTATTTTCGGTTTTTTTTGGATTTTGATCTATCAAACTTACTTGTTTTTGAAATCTAATTGTTCCATATGGTAGAGAATTTGATTCTACATAATTTTGATCTTTGAAAAGTTAGATTTCGACTTATTTTGAGGAAGTTATGGCCAAGTAAGATTTGGACACCTTCTATGTTCATCTGTCCTGGTTCTGGCAGGAATGATGAATAGTGCCTGGCCGCATAGCTGCATAGTGCTGATCGTATAGTACTGGTCGTATAGATGCATAGTGCCTGGCCGTATAGCTGCATAGTACTGGCCGTATAACTACATAGTGCCTGGTCGCATAGTGCCTGGCCGTATAGCTGCAAAGTGCTGGTCGCGTAGCTGTATAGTGCTGGCCGCATAGCTGTATAGTGCCTGACGTATAGTGCCAATCCGCATAGATGCGTAGTGCCTGGCCGTATAGTTCCAGTCCGTATAGATGCAAAGTGTCTAGCCGCATAGTGCCAGTTCGCATAGCTGTATAGTGCCTGACCGTATAGTACCAGTCCGCATAGCTACATAGTGCCTGTCCACATAGTGCCAGTCCGCATAGATGCATAGTGCCTGGACGTATAGTGCCAGTCCGCATAGATGTATAGTACCACATAGTGCCTATTTTGGCTATTTTTGGCTATTTTATGCCCTATTTGGCTGATTTGTGGCTAGAGTTTCTTTCACCTCCCAACATGAAAGTTGTAGATCTTTTTCTTGGCTTCAAGAATATGTTACTAGATATTTTATGCATGTGTCTCTCATTCATGAATAACTCTTAATAGTGACTCGTCGTGGTGCACTCTTGACAAGCAACCTTGGCATAATAATTCTTGATGGTGGTCCCTCGTGACGTACTCTTGACAAGATGACTAATCTTGATAGTGAACCGCCGTGGCACACACTTGATAAGTAATCTTGATAAGTAACCTAACGTGTAATCTTGAATACTGTTGTGACGGCTATCTCGATATGCTAGGTACTTTTATCTTGACACCGTGGTTGAGACTTGTATATGTGCGAACAAGCTACAAGTCTCTTCTGCATCATATCGAGGACATGAATTCCTGGTTACCACGGTCAGGGATTTATAACTGAATATGACTAGGTTACTGACTAGATTGATCAAATAGTTCATGAAGAGATTTTCCTGTCACAGGCAGTCCCTTTATCTGGGAGCTCAAGTGGACTTGTAGACTGCCGACGAGTAGGGCACATTTCCAGCACACTGTCATGTGTTGTACCATCCAAGCCATCTAAGGATACATTTATCTCCCGGGTGATGTACCCACTCATACTATCAACCCGCAACTGGATAACCTGGATTTAGTCTGCAAGGCTTGTGACTGCTAGAACATCTCATTGCATCTTACTAGTAACTAGGCTTGTAATAACCTTAGTTAGTTAAAGTATCAAGCCATACTCTTTACTTGGCCGTGAATGTTGGATAGAGTCTAATCCTGTCTAGTCTTGTCTAGATCCAGTACATGGCTATCTCCGGACATGCTTGTTTACGTTTTACTCTTAGCAATAAATGGCTAGAGACCCGATTCTGTTCAGGCGAAGGGTTACAACCCCGGTCCTTGTTTGGTTTAAGGATTGTAACCTGGCTTCTAGAATAGTTCCTCGTCCTCTCATCATTTGTTGTCTTATTTATATTTCATGTCTTCTTGTTATTATTCTTGTTTATGTTTTGACATGCTGGTTTTAGTTCTTAAGTGAAGCCTCCCTTGTGGCACTTGCTCTTTCTGGGGTCTGATCTAGCTGGTTTTGTATGGCCAAATTTTGGAGCAGCACCCGAGGATCTTCCAGCCTTCCAGCCAGATGGCGAGCACTAGAAGAAACCCTGACAACGAGTGGGTTTTTATTTTACTCTCCCGCTCTATTGTAAAATTATTCTTTTGAGGCGTTTAGCCGTCGAGCAAGTATTAGCTCGTGTTGAATACTTATATTTGTTGAATACTTATATTTCTTGTCTGCCTAAGGGCTGTAACATGATTGACAAATCCTAGGGTTGATCATGTATGACTGAAACTCTTGCTAGTCCTCGTATTTTGTACGACTAACTTCATGATCATCTGTATATAAAATGTATGAGATGACTTACTATTAAATATCTGATGGTCTAACATCTTGTAACTATTATTACTTGCTTGAGATTGAGACACTAGGCTTGTTCTTGACCATAAGAGACTGATGGCTTGTAGATAAACCCTCATACATCTAGATAGCCGTGACCGTATATCGAGGTGGATTACACTTCTATATACGTAGCTGGCTGTGTCTGTCCTCCGCTCTCCAGTATTCTGGTTCTGGGGTATGACACGATTTAAGTGGTGGCCCATACAGGTCTTATAAATCAAGATGTGTGAGGGTTTTACCGAATAGATGTCTCAATCAGCATTTGTCCTTGATCTCTACTCGTGCTTTCCAATCTTCCTGAAATCTTGGCCTGATCACATTCTTGTATCCCTGATCTATTCCGGTCCTTCCTTATTGTTTCTCATGTTATTTCTTCAGTGACATAGTTCCTGGTCCTACCGATCAGCGAGGTAGAGCACCTCCAGTGAACCAGTAGCAACCTGGGGATAAAGCCCAACACTCTGGAGCAACCTCCCAAGTCATGCATTCTGAGATCCAGAGCCCCTAGTTCAACCCGTCCAGCCTGCAGACCCTAATAATAAAACCCTGGTGGGATTCATCCGGGAACTGCTTACATTACTGGATCGTCGGGCGATGTCCTGTACCAGATAGTATAAGATGCCATGGGTATAGTTGGTTACCAAGGGAACAATACAGCTAATAACTTTAAGCGCGTGAACCCTCCTTTCTTTAACGGAACTGAAGATGCTATTGCTGCTGAAGCATGGCTTCAGGACACAGAGGTTATCCTGGAAGCAGCTAGGATTCCTGAGGATAAGAAGGTGGCCGTTGTACGCCTGTAGTTATTGGACTTAGCCCGCACCTGGTGGGCAATGCTAGCAGTTGGTTTGGCAACACCTATCTTATAGGCGGTATTTAGTGACAAGTTCCAGACCAAGTACTTCGATGCAGTAGCTCGCTATGATCTGCAGGCGAGATTCACCAATCTCTAGTAGATGGAAAGGATGGTCGATGGATATGCGACCGGGTTTTCTAGACTTAGTCGGTTTGGCCCCGCCTTGGTGGCAACCGAATTGGACCGTACCTAGCGATTCCAGCAAGGACTTCACTTGGAGATTATTATATCAGTGGAGCAGTTTGAGTACCAGACGTTTGATGCCATCTTGCGAGCAGTGAAGAGGCATAAGTATACTTCTCAGAGGATAGTAAATCGAGCCAGAGGGAGGAAGAGATCTCATGGACAGATATCCCAGTCATCAATACCAGCCCCGACATCTAGGGCCTTGACTATTGGAGCTTCCAGGAGGATGACCATAGTTTCGTCAGTTCAATACTCGACACCGACGTACCTTCAGCAGCAGAAGCAGAAGCAGTCTTTCATAATGGGCTGCTCTCATTATGGGAAGCCAGGATATGTAGTATCAGAATGTCACAGAGTACAGGGATTGTGCTTGGCTTGTGGGGCAGCGGATCACAAGATAGGATCCTGTCCGAATAGAGCCAGTTCATCGTCATCAAACATAACCAGTCCATCGGTTAGGGGTCCAGCACCAGTGCAGTAGCAGTACTAGCCTCCGATGTCATTACCGCCTCAGGCTCAACAGTATGCCCAAGCTCACATTTAGAACCGACAGAGAGGTTTCCAGCAGAGGGGACCAGCCCCAAGAAGACAAGGATAGGCTATGGCTCTGACCGTGGCAGAAGAATTGGTATCAGGTGAGGTGGTGGAAGGTACCATTCAACTCTTTTCCAACATCAGTATTATTTGATTCGGGTGCATCGTATTCATTTATGTCTGCATGATTCGCTACACGGATAGGACTGGAGCCCGAGTCATTATCAGTAAGGCTTAATATACTTACTGGTAACGGTCTTGTGGGAGTAGATTGTAACTCCACCTTTCCAAATATTAAATTTTTTAAATTTTTATGCTAATTAAGTAAATTAGGAATTTTATTATATTTAAATATAAGTGTAGTCATATTCACATTCTAGTTATCATCTAATTCTTTTCCTTGGGCTTAAATTCCATTTAAACCCATCAATTGGGTTGGGCCCATCATTGGCAGTCCAACCAGTGTCATTTAAACTTGAGCAAAGAACCATTTCTTCTTTACTAAGCCTGTTTTGCTTGATGAAAGCCCTTTTCAAATTTAAATTCCTAAAGGCCGTGGCAGCCGGCCATGTGCCCTAACCGATTTGCCAGGGAGAGGATTAGGATTTTCCCGCCAGCTATAACCTAATTCCCACGCTACTAGTTGCCTACTTAAGAACCTTTCTCTCTCCTCTGTTGTTGAACAAATTCTTCATTAACTACTTCATCCTTCCCAAAACTCTGATCAAAATCGTCCATGGCGTTCTATTTAGCTCAAAAAAAGGAAGGCGATGCCAAGATCCACTCCTCCTCTCCTTCAAATTGACATCTAGAGTAAGAAAGTTTGATCGGTTCATTTAGATCTAGAATTATAGTAATTAATATTTTCCATCTTAATTTGTAGATTAAATCTGTTCTTCCTCTTGTGGAATTGATGAACGGTGGAGAGACTTTACAGTTTCTATTGATTCATCTATTTTAGGTCCTCAAATCGATTTTATTGATCAACATCTATTTGGTCGATTTCCTCCGTCTCTTCATTTCAACAATTTGAGGTGAGGTTTTGTTCCAATGGTTTTAATTCAATATTAGATTATTGTTGAATTCTTTTTGGATCAGATCCAGAAATTAAGATCTAGGTTTCCCTGATCATTCAGGTTCGATTGACAAGTCAGGAGAAACTTCCTGATTAGGTCAATCTACTCTTGTGATTTAGAAACAGGATAATTTTCAGTTGAACCTGTCTTAAAAACTTTATCCTCTTCTTTTATTCTTCTATTAGATTTAGGTAGTTTCGAGCTAGTACCTGCTCCTTCAGTATCAGATACAACTGGTTCAGGTAAACTCCTTGAACTCCTATGCGTATCAGTAGGCCTAAGTTAGTTTAACTATTCATAAGAATTGTTATTGCACCTGGATTTTGGGAGTTAAGTTTAATTGAACTTTAGTTATGAAATTGTGATTTGAAGAGACCAGGCAATGGGTAATATGCTTAAGGTTTTTGGAAGGTTAACTTGAATTTAAAACGCTAGATTCAGGACTGATCACTTGAGGTCTATTGTGTTTAGTTATTATTTCTAAATTTTGATTATGGACTGAATGTTTATATTCTGCCAATTTATTGATATTAATAACCTGGAAAGATTTTGTATCAGTCATGATTAGGATGATGGGTGATATGAGTTTGGGTTGAACCTTAAATGTTAATCTATGATCAATTTTCCTTAAAGTAAATTTTTTCTAATACTGTTGGATGCATTGCCTAAATAATAAGCCATGCTTTGATATTATGAGACTAATATGTATCACTCATGTTTAGGGGGGGATAACTGTTGATTGTTGAAGGAATGGTGTGGATAGAAACCATTTGGGACTGATTAGTATCAGTCCCTGTTCAGCTCTGTGTTTAGGCTAAATTAATTTATCAGGAAACCAAGTCGAATAACCAATGCAGTGATTGATGTCATGACTGACTTGCATCTAGATTTGTGTTAGGTTTTTAATAGTATCAACTATTGTGGTTTAATGTATCAATCACATTTTTGGGACTGTTCGATTTAGGACAGTACTTGGATAGCTTGGGTTAACTCTTGAATGTTGTGAGCTAAACAACATTAAATTGGTTAATATTGGGGACTGATGTTTTAGACTGTTGGTAGCAGTCCTATTCTGAAGACTAAGATTTATTTGAGCCTAAGAATGGAGCTCAGTTAACCTGGAAATTGTTACCAAGTGACAGTAGAGACCTTGTTTGTTTGAAACCTTATTTAAGATTATGGTAGGACAAGTGACTGATTTGAGAGAAATGAAGTTCCAATTCGACTGATACAAGATTGGATTTGTGAGTTGGTCAAAACTCCTTAGTTAGTTATATGGTAGATAGAATTTGGTTAATATCCTGTACAAGTAATTTAACTTTTATTTAGTGTTGTTTCTCAAATGCCACATGAAGAGGACTGAAACCAAGGATTCAATCTGATTTAGAATTTGCTTAACTGCAAGTATACTGTTGTCCTGTTTATAACTGAACAGGACATAGGAACTCTTATATGCAGGAGTGTATGTCATTGAACACAAAGTGACATGCTCAGTCCTGTTTTAGGACTGATATGGATTACTTTAGGACTGTTTATGTCCTACTGATGGCCTGGGATAGGAGAAGGAGTCTTTAACTCATATTGATGGATATTAGACTCATGTTGACAGATTAGCTACACATGGTAATTGGATTTGAATATTAGTCACACTGGGACAGTTCAAAATACTTAAACTAGGATGTCTAAATTCCTTAAACTGACCCTTGAACAAGCTGAACATAGTTCAGATAAACTAGTGACTAAACCTAATATATGTCTCTGCAAAGAACAGATAAGAGGTTTAGTTTCTTGTTTGAACATAGGTTTAGCTCGAGGAATATTTGAATATTTTGGATGTTCAAAGCTATGCTAACTGTGTTAGTGAATTTGAGTTTGGGTATTTCATCAATGGCTGATATGAAATGGCATGTTCCTAACTAGAATTAGGAAGGGTGTGAAGACTATTGTTGTATAGTGGCTCTAAACCAATGCAAGGAAGCATTCTGTCCTGATTTAAAATAGGAGATCAGTTATATATGTGATTTTATATCTAAATTCCTATAGGATCAATAGTTAGATTGGTTAGGACTGACTTGGAATAATGATGCCAGTCCCACACTGGGACTGGAGTGTAGTTCAGTCAGCAAGTGCAATCAAGAGTGTTCAAATCTTAATCTTTGGGAAACATATGTAAACCATTTGGTTCTATACATTGAACATAGCCAATCTATAAACTGCTATGATTTAAGGCTTGGCTAGTTAGGAAGTTGTGATTTTAGTTGCTAATTGTTAATATTCTATAGAAATATTAAGGAACCCCTGTTTGCCATGAAATATAAAAGGACAGAACAATTATCAGAGGACTGGACTTTTACTTCACAATACAAACTCGCTTGTACAAAGAAAGCCTAGGGACAAAAACCTAGGTACAGCAGTCTAAGTATAATTATTTATTTTAGATTCTGGGGGGTGACGATAGAGGCTCGGGAAAGCGACGGCAGCTCTGCCTTACTCCTTGGACGATCGGGTGCAGCCTTGGCTCTGTAAAAGAACTGTTTGGCGTTGATGAAGAGATGCTCTCCTTTTTGATCTCTGTATATTCTCTCTCTGGATCTCTGGATCCAAGGGGAATGTGCTCTCTGTCTTCTCTTTTTGCTATCCGTGCTCTCCTCTCTGCTATCTCTTTCTCCGTGTTCTCCCCGTTCTCCTCTCGCAAGGGAATGACACCCTGCTATTTATAAGAGTGGGGGCATCATTAGGGTTTGTAATGATTGTCCATTCTCAAAAGTCGACGGCTAAGGATCAATGAATCTAGTCCGCTCATCTTGAATATAATAGATCTGGGCAATTAATGTGATTGCATCAAATCTTTGTGGGTAATTAATGATGATTGACATAAATTCTCATGATTTGTCATGCCAATCTCGGATTTCCCGCCACGTGTCATTGATTTGCTTGATTGCAAATGATCTGATTTGATCCCAATATTTTATTGGGATTTGTTGATGGATTTTGGTCAATTTGATGCCACGTGTCCCATTATCTTGCCACGTGTCTTAACCGCGAGCCACTTAGAAAATCTGAGCCACATAAGGACTGCTCCCCATTGAGCCGCATAAGGCTGGCCACGTATCAAGGCTGCTTGGGAGTTGCCCCTGAGCATTTGAACCGCATGGTGATAATCTGAGCCGCATGTGCGTAGGTGACCGCATGATGGGTGCCTTCTTCGTGAGCTGCATAGAGATAGTCCTCATGAGCCGCATGGGGTAGCCTCTGCTTGAGCCGCATGGGGTAGCCTCTGTCTGAGCCGCATACGACTGTCCACGTGTCAAGGCCGCATGAAGATTTCTGGATTTCGACGGATTGTGTCAGAGATTTTGTTCGTTTCTCTAGGAATCTGCCATTATGACGGAGTCATTATTGTACGTCAGAGCTGTCATTTGTCAGAGTTGTCAGCCGTCAAGGCATTAAATGCAGTAAAAGACAGAAGGGGAGAGCTGTTGCGGGCCACGTGGCTCCTCTCTGGGCCGCATGGAACTATTCGAGTCGCATAGACGCTAGACGCTAGAGTCGCATGGATCCTGAGCCGCATGAGCTCTCTGAGCCACATGGGGATCCTTGGCCGCATGGATCTTTCTCTATTCTTTTCCATGCTTCTACAAGACCCCCTTCAAAGTTTTTAATTTGCAAAATTGAAATTCTTTGAATAAGAAGTATGGCTATGTATAAACTCTTCTGGCCGCATATGATGTCCTGGCCGCATAGATATCCCAACCGCATGGCCTCCTCAGCCGCATTAGCCAACCAGCCGCATGGACTCTTAGGCCGCATGGGCTGTCTGGCCGCATGAGCTCCTCGCCACGTGTGCGTGTCTTTAACTGCCTTTAATTCGTTTTAGTGTCGTCTTTTGGGGAAATCCCAAGGGTCGACTCATTAAATCTTTGGATTTTATGCCCTGGGTGAATCTTCTTTATGGGAGGGGACAAAATCCGAGGAGTCGATTTCGTTTTGCCTGAGGCGGTTATTAGTCTACGTGTCCTCCCTCTTTTGTCCTCCTATAAATAAGAGGAATTAAGAGAAGAAACTTCTTTACTTTCTCCTCTACTTCAAACCTTCCCTACCCAGATTGTTATCCTCTTCTTCGATCACAAATGGCTCCCAAGAAGACCGTTGCAGCGAAGGGTAAGAAGGCGGCGTCTTCGTCGACTGCGGTGGCGAAGGGCAAGAAGGCGGGAGCACAGCCAAGTTCTGGATGTGTCAGAGAACTGGAGCTTTGTTTCTAACGGGATGGCGATCCGCATTCCCCAAATGGAGCGTCACTTCCCCCTATCTTGGTTTAATATGCTCCTCCTAGACCGAAAAATGGAAGAGTCTTTAACTCCTACCCAAAGTGGAATGTTTGTGGGAGACATCCATTACAACAACAGCATGAAGTCAGTGTGCGCGGGCAAGGTGCACGCCAGCCGCTCTGTAATGGGATTGGCCCCGGGTACTTTCTTGAATGTGCCGGGTCCTAATTTCACGTTTTCTACGGCCGACACTTTTCTGAACCAACTTGCTCGGAAGGGCTCCTATCCCATTGGCCGGTTGACGCTCCCGAGTTGGATATACCCTATTCCCTCATGTACCAATCTGTCCATGTGGATCTCACGAAAGTATGAGGCCTTTCTGTATGAGATTGGTCTTTATCATGCTATTCGGGGCACCAGCCATGGCTTGCCCATAAACAAGAGATTATTTATATCTCTGCTGGAGATGTATAACCGTCGTACGGGCACCTTCTATACACCCGTGGGGGAAATGGGGCTTGCACTACATGAAATGCACGCGATTTCCAAGCTTCCTTGGGGGGATGAAGCTTTTGAGGCGTACACTCCTATGAATGAGGAGTTCGAGGAGTTGGAGGAACGGTACCCAGGCTACGTGGCTATTTATCAAGAGATATTGTGCCACTATAGCACATGTCATCAGATAACCAAAAAGGATAGCAGTTCGGAAGGGAATGCTCCCCACACCAAGGACTGGGTGCGCTATCTCTTCACGATGGGTGCCTTGGGTCGAGTTACTTCCCGACGTCCTCAATCTCGGGAGGTGGTTCAAGCCTTGGTGTCGTAGGTCAAGAGGGTGGCCACCACTAGTGACAGATTCGGGAGTAAAACCAACTCTTTTGGCTATTTTTATCAGGATACCCAAGAGCTGTCAGAGAAGGCGCTCCTGGCGGGATTCTTGATGATATGGCTGCGGAATTGCATAGTCTCGGGGGGAGCTGGTTCTATTGAGAGAATCAGTCGTAATTTTATCCTTCCGGCTGTGAAGCTAGTTTTGGGAGTCAAGCTAGCTCTCCTTCCGGCCATGGTGTGCAACATACACCGTGGTCTCTGCACTTTTACGTCCAAGGTTATCGCTTACGACGTGACAAAAGATTTTGAACGGACTGAGCTGCCCTATCATTATCTGATGGGGTGGCTGCTGATGCATTATCCGTCTTTGATGAGGCCGGGCTCTGGAGATGGCGTAACTGACGACGATGCTTTTATCTTCCGTTATCGTAATGAGTCTTGGGAGTTTGAGACCATGCGCGCTTGTCGGATGGCGCTGGCGAGGGCAGATATGTACAATATTTTCGTATCTGTCTCTCATTTTACTGCTGAGAAAATATCGGCTGTACATCTCGACGGAATTGGGCCCCCTCAGCTTCTGGACGGCCAGATGCTCCTGTGACTGCGTAACATCCGCCCCGCTCATCTGGTGTATCGCAACCGTAATACTGTTTTTCTGGAGCCTTATCTGCCCAACAGGTTTGCCCGACAGTTTGGATACAGCCAGCTTTTTCTAGACAGTCCCAGCTCTTGTCTGGGTTTTGAAAGTAGCATTCTTGACGGCATCAGGGCCTGGCACTATTATGATACATTCCATACCCGTACCATTTTCTCGGTCCCTGCTATTAAGGCGTCGGTCGAGATTTTGTATATGGCGGCTCTGTACCATGTCATGGCGAACAAACCCCCTGTCGGTTTTAACTCGGGTGCCAGTTTTATTGTTGGTACCGGCCTGGAGGAGAGGTCCCAGGGGGCCAAGACGAGGAAGATGAAGAATATAGTCGAAGTGCCAGATTCGGACTCTACTACTGCAGATAATGAGGGCGACGAGCATGATGGAGATGACTCTTCCCTTCCTGTGGCAGATGTAGGGACGGATCAGCCGCCTATTTTGCCAGATGAGATGGTGGTAGATAAGCCACCCGTTGCACCCGGTCCTGTACGAAAGCGTAGCAGGCAAATTTCTCCTGTCGGCGGTATTCCTCGTTCCCGAAAATTGGCTGCGACCAGACACCGCAAGTTAACTATAAGGGAATAAGGCGAGGAAGTTGGTCCCGCGTCGGAGGTAAACAAGTCACTACCATCTCTATTTAGTTCTTCCTGTAGAAGCATGAAAAAGAAGAGAAATATGATCCATGCGGCCAAGGGGCCACATGCGGCTCAAGAGCCCCATGCGGCTCAAACACAGAGTGGACTCCATGCGGCTAGCAGAGGGAAGCCACGTGTCCTTTTTAAAACGGCTGTAACCAGCGTCATTCAAACGCAATTAATGCATGTCGGCTGACAATTAATGCTCTGACGACAGACAGCTGACAGCTGACAGCCCTGACGAAAAGTAGTCATGATGACTGACGCAGGAGCAACATCTTCCTAGGGAACTGAAGAAAATCTTCACAACTTCGAGACTAGTTTATGCGGCCAGTCTAGACGAGTTCATGCGGCCTGTGCAGAGAAACCTATGCGGTTCGATCATGAAGGTCCCCCATGCGGCTCGATCGTGAAACAAACCCATGCGGCTCGGCCATAAAGACTCTCATACAGCTCGGCCATGAAGACCCCCATGCGGCTCGGTCATGAACATATTCATGCGGCTCGGTCATGATGACCTTCATGCGGTTCGAGTATAGAGACTATTCATGCGGCTCGGTCATGAAACCTTTCATGTGGCTCGGTCATGATGACCTTCATGCGGCCCAAATATGAACGCTCCTCATGCGGCTCAACAATGATGAGAGAACACGTGTCCTAAAGATAATCAAATTTTGGGTCAGATCCCAATGATTTGGGACACGTGGCAAGAGAATGATTTAAATTGATTCATTCTGATTTGCGGATATCAGCAAATCATCATGATGGGGATTTATTGCAATCAACATTAATGACTGACATGATTTGGCATAATCCTCATTAATGGCCCAGATCCTTCACACTCAAGATTAATGGTCCAGATTGATCATTTACCAGGCCGCCGCCACTTTGAGAATGGGCAATCATTGTAAACCCTAATGATGCTCCCCTTATTATAAATAGCAGGGTGCCATTCCCTTGCAAAAGAGACTGATAGAGAGAGATACGCACATACAGAGAGACACTCGCCCAATAATCAGAGAGAAAAATCCACAGAGATCAATCCAGAGAGAGAGAAGCCAGAAGAGCAACACGAGGAGAGCAAGAAGAGCATTTCTTCATCAACGCCAACCATCTCGTCACAGGAGCCAAGGCTACGTCCGATCGTCCAAGGAGTAAGGCAGAGCTGCCGTCGCTTTCCCGAGCCTCTATCGTTACCTCCCAGAATCAAAAATAAACAATTGTACTTAGATTGCTATACCTAGGTTTTCGTCCCTAGGCTTTCTTTGTACAAGCGAGTTTGTAACGTGAAGTAAAAGTCCAGTCCTCCCATAAAACTATTCTGCTCTTTTATATTTCATGGCAAACACGATGGCGACTCGGCTAGGGCCAAACTTCTCCACGGCTGAGGAGTTGGTGACGCAATCGGATGCAGCCAAGCTTGGCTCCACGCAACAGATGATGGTCGCCCGGTTCGACCAACAGGCGTTCGAAGAAATGCTCTCCGACAAGAGCGCTGGCCCGGTCCAGAAGCGAGCCCGCACAAAGAAGGCCCGTAAGGAGTGGAGACCCCGATCCTTTGTTCCTACTGAAGCTCTTGCAGAGATACCTTTTGTTGCTCAAGACGGCGGAGAAGACTCTTCCGCGGCCCCATTTCAGATCATAGACGACTCTGCTGTCCCCAAGTCCGGCAGAAGGAAACATTATCATGCTGGACTTGCAGGGGCAAAGAGGAACTCTATGCGATCCGAAACGCATAAGGGTTCTAGCCGCATGGAGAAAGCCTATGCGGTTACATCCGCCAGCCTCAGGAAGAAAACTCATGCGGCCACATCTGTCAGCCGCATAGCTTATGCGGCTACAGTTGCCAACCGTATGGATGAAACTTATGCGGCTACTGAAGTCAATCGCTTGCAGAAAACCCATGCGGCCACAGTTGCCAACCGCATGCGGCTAGCCTGCACGGTCGTGACTCCTAGTCACACAAGAACAACTCATCCGTCAACTAAAGACAGCCGCATGCAGACAGCCTGCACGGTTTCCAATCCTAGCCGCATAGCGTCGGTTCTACGCTTCTCTCGATCGGTCTTCGACCGTCTCTCATGCAGTCCTGACCCTGATGGTTCTCTGGATGATAAGCTAAACTCTGTGGTATCCAACTTGGACTCTTCCTATTACGCACCCGTGAATGCTAAAAGGAAGAAGTCTAGAGCAGCCCGGGCTCACCAAGCCCAGTCAGCTGCCCCAACCTCTGACTATCGGAGCATCCCGCTGATTGTCACGCGGGCCTCTAATGGAAAGTTGTATAAGGCTACTCGTACCATGCCCCCTGCGGCCAATGGGCGGAATAGCCATCAAGCATCTCCCAATAACGAACGAAGGCAAGCAGACGGGAGGCCTGCATACTCATGTGCTTGGAATTCCCGAGCCAGCAAAGCAAGTGACTTGCGTGAGGCCATCCTCCACAAACGCAAGGAAAGAGAAGAGCATCGGGGTACAAAGTGTCCTCCCACGGACGTCACTGCACCCAAGTCATCGTCAACTGCTGCTGCAATAGCATGACGATGCAAGAAGATCGACAGTCTGTCTTTCAAAAACTGTAATAGCCATCATCAGAAGACGAGGCACTACCCGTCGTCTCCTGCAACTCTGCTCGGAAAGTCCCCGCTGATGGAAGAGGGAAGAAGACGAATGTTCCCAGCCCGAAGATCTCAACCACTGCGACTAAAAGACTGTCGTCTAAGCGGGTGCCCACCACCGGAGTTTTCCAAGGTACTCGCTCTAAGACGAAATCTGCTACAGTGGGAGACTCGTCGTCCATAACGCATGGGGTTGCTGGGGCTGGGGGTAGCGCCCCTCCGAGCCTCCACAGCAATCCGATGTTCCAAGAAGACGAGCCAGGGAAGACGACTCTCCCATCGGATGCAGCAAACCTCAGCGTCCCCGACGACATCCATAATTCCCAAGATGAGGCGAACTCGGAGGCTGGAGGTACTGTTCCTTCCGAGTCTGAATCAGAAGGGAACATACCCACATACCCCGATGACTTCTCACTACAGGGGTATGATTCGGAGGGCGCTTCCTCTAGCGCTCCGTCTATGTCACGCCCCAGAACCAGAATACTGGAGAGCGGGGACAGACATAGCCAGCTACGTATATGAAATGGAATCCATCTCGCTATACGGTCACGGCTGTCTAGATACATGAGGGTTTATCTACAAGCCAGCAGTCTTCTTAAGGTCATGAACAAGCCTATTATCTCAATCACAAGCAAGTAGGTTAAAGTTACAAGATGTATGATCATTAAATATACAATAGTAAGGCGTCCCAAACATTACATATTCAGCTGATCATGAAGCTAGTCGTTACAAAATGTCAGGACTAGCAAGAGTTTAGTCATACATGATCAACCCTAGGATCTGTCAATCATGTTACAGCCCGTAGGCAGACAATAAGTAAGTGCAATCGAGCTAAACAGGTGCTCGTCGGCTAAACGCCTCAAAAGAATATTTTTACAATAGAGTGGAAGAGCCAAAAATAACCCACTCGTTGCCCCGGTTAGCCTGGTGTTCACCATCGGGCTGGAAAAGCGGTAGATCCTCTGGAGCTGCTCCAAAATCTGGCCATACAAAACCAGCTGGGTCAGATCCCAGAAAGAGCAAGTGCCACAAAGGAAGCTTCACTTAGGAACTAAAACCAGCAATCAGCACAAGAGTATAAAATAAGGTAAAAACTGGAATTAAAGTAAATACATCAGGATGATATACGACGAGATAACCATGGAACTATTCAGATAACTAGGTTACAACCCGTAACCCAAACAAGGACCGGGGTTGTAACCCTTCGTCTGAACAGAGCTTGGAATTCTCACCATTTATCAGTAAAATAAATACAGGCATTCTGATCATGTAGTAATCTGGAACAGGATCAGGACAAGACTAGACTGGTTAGACTCCATCCAATCATTTCACGGCCAAGCAAGAACTACGGCTTGATACTTTAACTAACTAGGGTTGTCACAAGACTAATTACTAACAAGTTACAGTGAGAATCTTCCACAGCCACAAGCCCTACAGTCCATCAAGGTCACCCAGGTCGAGAGATTAGGGATGAATTCAGGTGGGTACATCGTCCAGAAAATGCATGTACCCTTAGGTAGCTTGAAGGGTGCAACACATGACAGTGTGCTGGAAATGTGCCCTACTCGACGACAGGCTACAGATCCCAAGCGCGCCCAGGTAACGGGATTGCCTGTAGCTGGGACATCTCTTCATGGCTACTGTATTAATCTAGTTATTAGCCTTAGTCCATTTCAGTAGGTACTCCTGACCGTGGTACTCAGGAGTCCCCTCCTAGACATGATGCAAGACAGGACTGGATTATTTGTACAAGCACAATCGCCCACGGTGTCCAGGTAATTATACAAGTCATGTCATGTCAGGTAGCCGTCGTAACAGCTTAACAGATATATCATGTCAGGTTATCATGTCAAGTGTACTAGTCAGGAGTGCGCCACGACGGGCCACTACCCGGTCATGTCAGGTTACTTGTCAAGAGTGCACCACTATGGGTCACTATCAGGTCGTGCTCCATTATCAATTCCAAACATATCAATGAATTCATGATTTCAAGTTCAGGACAAAAGGCGTATAGAAGAGCCATGCGGCTAAAGCATATGCGGTCAGGAAAGGGTAGACTCATGCGGCCCAATTAGGAGAGCGTAAGTGGCCAGGGTCACTGGGTCCCATACGGCCAAGACAAGGGGGGTGCATGCGGCTGGAAGTGCAAGGGCGCATGCGGCTGGAAGTGCAAGGGCGCATGCGGCTCCAAGACGTTGGGCCTCATGCGGCCAGCAGAAGTGTGGAGTTCATGCGGCTCGAGAAGAAGCGACCCATGCGGCTGCGGGAAAAGGGAACCATATGCGGCTGAGATTGATCAGAGTCATGCGGCCCGGACTAAGAAGTCCATGCGGCTGGGTCTGGGGTTCTCATGCGGCTCGAAGATCAGGGCCTATGCGGCTCGGGGATCCAAACAGTCATACGGCTGAGAGGACTCGAGTCCTCATGCAGCTGGCGAGTAACTGGTCTATGCGGCTCAATTACTTGCCGCATGGAGATTCATGCGGTCAAGTACTCAAGCAAGTCTTATGCGGCTAGGAAGGACTTTCCATGCGGCTGAGCTCGAATGAGTCTCATGCGGCTGGAAAGGCCATGCGGCCAGAGACTTGCCGTATGAGGATTCATGCGGTCAAGTACTGCTCTTCTTCTCCACTTGTCCGAGAAGAGGAGCCAAGCAACCATGGCTTCCAGACTACACAAAACCTTCATCCGGAGCCCAAATCGGAACTTTCTTAGGTCAAAATGGGGTAGAACGAGCTACTCTACAACATGGAACCATAAAAACTCAGAAATAACAGGATTAAGTAGATCAAAACCCAAGAAATCCGAAAATAAAATAAACTTAAATCTAGAAGAATCTAGCCATGGAAAGTGAAAATGCCAAGTTCTAAAGTAAGTTAGAATGCTGTAAGGAAGAGAATGAAGCAATAAAATTTGAGTTCCTCCATGAAGCAAGTTGCACTTGCCTAGACCTCTCTCTCCTCTCTCTGGTAGGTAAGAAAGTAAATGAGGAAGAAGAAGATGAGTAATGAAGAGAGAGAAAGAATAAATGGCAATAAATATCAAAGGTGGTGGTAGGTAGGGGGTTCATCCATGGTTCATGATGAACCAAAATAATCCCAACCGAACCAAGCCAACCCGGGCCAAGAATAAACCAAGCCAAGCCATGAAGAAAACTAAACAAGAAATCATGCAATACAGAATAAAATACGTATACGTATCCCAAAATACGTAATACAAACACAGGCATTACAGTCTATCTCTCCTCATGTGAAGACGGTATTTATGACAGACACCAACCAAGGTGGTTCCAGTGATCGCCAGTGCATCAACAGTCTCGAAGCCATATTGCTTGCTTTGGTCAAGTCTGTAGACGAGATTAAAGCGGCTCTTCCAACTCTACAAGGAGGTACGCCTGGCCAAACAAGCGCGGGTCCTGCAGTCAATGCAGACTCGAATTCGGCGGCAACAAACCCGGGCAACAATCCGCCGAAAACAACGGCCCCCACCGCCGTGGACGAATCACGCGAAGCAAGATCAGAGAGGTCCAGGAGCTCCGAGCCATGTTCCACGCTCGAGAAAACTCTCAAGACCTCAGAATACGGCAACCGTACCCTGCTACATGGAGGGATATTCCATTCCCACCAAGATATAAGCCGTTCAATATCAATCCTTATGATGGCAAGACCTCGGCAAGTCGGTACATCACCTACTTCGAAGTCACCACCGACCATCTGCCCCATGACGATGCCATTCTCACACGATTATTCATCGGGGCATTGGAAGGAGTCGCCTTCGACTGGTATCGCAACCTGCCAGACAACTGCATCCACTCCTTCGCCGGCTTCAAGCGCATGTTCTTGGAGAGATTCTACGAAGTAGGGCAGGACATCACCATGTCCACCCTCATGGACGTCATCCAAGGAGAGAAAGAGCTGACAAGGAACTACATCGAGCGGTTCTGCCAAACCGCCATGAAGCTGCCCTCTGGAAATCCAGATTCCTCTTTGATCGAGATTTGCCAAAAGAGACTCCTCCCAACAATCAGTCTCTGGATGGGCGAAAGTCAATTCAAGGATTGGAAGAAGTTCATCATCAGTGCCACAAGCGCCGAAGAACGACTGAAGAAGGCTCGCCAACTGGGATTGCACATCTCGGAAGGAGAAAACAAGGACAAGCGTCCCAACAACGATAATGGGGGTAGCCCCTCCAACAATCAGGATAGCAAAGGAAAGCAGGCTATGGTGGCCGATACAACACAAAAACCTGAGCCAAAGCCGGCAGACAAACAATGGCCGTAAATCACTTACTCCTTCGAAGACGGTTACGTCAGGCCCATCTTGGACATGCTCATACAAGGGGACAGAATTCAGCTTCCTCCACCAAGGCGGGAACCGCGGCCGGCAGAGATGGAGAACCCAAAGTACAGCCATTATCATCGCTACGTCCACCATGCTACACACGACTGCTACCAGCTGAAATGGTACATCCAAAACCTCATCGATTCGAACGCTCTGGCCATCGATTTCGAAGAGGTAACCGTGGCAGCCAATTTGGTGTCCGTACAATTCGACAGCTTCCCTACGACGGAAACTCAAGACGGGGTGGTTCCCATCCCTTTGGCGACAATAGAGATTACCAATCTTCCACCTCCCCGAGACCAGGCTGTTGGTCTAGTACCCCTCACCACATCACGAGGGAAGGTCATGTGGATCCATTCAGACTTGGTGTCAGAAGTGACTCGGCCCACACCATCTTCCACCTACAAGAAGAAAAGTAGAAAAGTCAGAACCTGCCACACAATCTCGGCAAACATCGAGGAAGCTACAGCCCTCGTCACGCGGTCTAGAGCGTAATCCCAACCTGTGGTTGACAATCCAGCTGAAAACCATCAACCCACTACAACTGATGCTCCGGGATCGGCTCAGCCTTCGACGACCGACAAGCCTAGGCCGAGGGAGACTCGCTTCGACAAATCCCTCCGAAAAGAGGCAGCCCAAGGGCTAGAAAGGCCCTACAACTTTGACATCTTAGCACAATTGTCTAACACACCGGCCAAGTTGTCACTGTACGAACTCCTAAGGCTCTCAAAGGACGTTCGTATTGCATTGAGCGAAGCACTCCAAAATGTCGATGCCTATCTGGCTCAATCTAACCTCACCGGGGAGGACTCACCTATGGATCTCCAGGACAGTACCTGCACTGGCGTGATGCCAAACATCGTCTTCACTTCGTAAGATATGCTCATCAAAACTAATCTGCACGATCGCCCACTATACTATACTGGATACATCGGCGACATAAAGGTGGATCGGATGCACATTGATCCTGGCTCTTCCATAAGCATCATCCCGAAGGGTCTGCTACATCATCTTCGCATCCCAATGCATCGCCTGACACCTACAAGCACCGCCATCAGCGGTTTCAATTCGGGCAGGAGCTACCCTATTGGAAAGATTCGTCTGAAGTGTCAAATTGGTGACCTCCAATCTGAAGTCACCTGCTATATCATAGATGCAGACACTTCTTACAACATCCTCTTGGGACGTCCGTGGATACACGATTATATGATCGTGCCTTCCACACTGCACCAGTGCTTCAAATATGTCGACAAACACAGCTTCGTGAGGACGGAATTTGCTGATATCGATCCCTTCAAAGGGGTCGAATCTTACTACTCAGACTCCTGCCAGTACGAAAAGTCGAAGAAGCATCTTGGTGAAGAAGATGTACAAGCTAGTACCGAGACAGCCACAGGATCAGAAGAGCCTCTGACGATCCACCTCCAAGCTCGCAAACCGGGCAGGTCTGCACCCCTTACCGCCACTCTGCGTAAGGACGCAATCAGCCTCTCGGCACAAGAAGAGCAGATGACAATCCGGCTGCCAATGTCTGGCCAAGTGCCAAGATCCACAACAGGGCCACTAACAATCAGACTGCCGAGAGTCAGTCAGTCCCAAACGGAGAAGCTCAATCCCTCCGACAAGCCACTGACGATACGCCTTCCCAAGAAGGATCGTCACCCCGATACGAGGTCCGACACTTCTAGCGAACCAGCCACTCCTCGCCCCACATCGAGTACCAAACTGGGGGTTGCTAGTCTGCCAACAACTCCACGCTAAGCTCCATCAACGGAACCGCTGACGATCAAGCTCCCCAGGTCGTCCTCTCAGTCGTCATTCACACAGGGGGTAGCCGAAGAGGAACCGGAGCTAGCCAAGTATGTAGCTGCCCACATTGATGTTCCCTCCACAGATGATGTAATCCCCTTAGAAAAGATACCTTACTTCATCAATAAAGGGCTATCTTTGAACTACATCGAGCTTAATAAGCTTTATATAATGTACGCTATGGAACACGGTATAGGTACTCACCTACACACACAGGTGACGAATGTCCATACCATAATCCAGCTTACTCCAGCAGAAGACGCTTACCGAATAATCGAAGGAGGGGACCATCCAATCATCTTCGGCCGGAAGGACGATCCGCATCCCTTCACCATAGAAGAAGTCGACCTTGGATCGGATACCAGGAGACTACCTCTGTATCTTTATAGCCCCCAATCTAAATATCTCATGCAGAAACAGGGGTATGGCCTGGAAATGACACCAGGCTTGAATTACGGTACTGGACGACGATTACCTTTGAAGCCCCCGGTCCCGGCTGGCAAACCACGAGACTACTATAGCAAGACTCGATGTGGATTAGGGTACGTAACACCCACAACGACCCCTGAAAGTTCAAATGAAGAGTGCGACTGGTATTCACATTCGACCGGGTCACCAACTTCTGACTCGGATACCAGCATCAAAGACGTGTTCAGATAAGTCCTGTCATTCAACATGGCATTCACCGACGCCTATGAAGAAGACGAAGATATCCCCGAACTTCTTGAGCTAGAACCATGGGCACAACAGCTAGACGAACAATGGAAGAAGCGCTTCGAGCAAAGAAAACCTCCCACCGAAGACAAGGTCATACAAGTTAATCTTGGTAATGAAGCCTCCCCGAAACCAATCTTCATCAGCCATAGTCTGACAAATAAAGAGCGAGAATCGCTGCTCCAACTCGTCAAAGAGTATATCAATGTGTTCGCCTGGAGCTATGAAGATATGCCAGGATTGGACCCCGAGATCGTACTCCACAAACTCAATAGTCGTCCGGATGCAAAACCTGTCAAGCAACAGCAACGACGGTTTCGCCCCGATGTCATGAATGCTATTGAAGCCGAAGTCAACAAACTTATAGCCAGCTGTTTCATTCGCGAAGAGCAGCATCCAGACTGGGTAGCCAACATCGTACCAGTTTTCAAAAAGAACGGGAAGATTCGAATATGTATTGACTTCCGGAATCTGAATGAGGCATGTCCTAAAGATAAATTCCCTCTCCCTATCCCGGATATTATGATCGACAACACCTGCAGTTTCGAACGTATGTCCTTCATGGATGGCTTCTCAGGATACAACCAGATCAAGATGCTCCCTGACGACGAGAAGCACACATCATTCCGAACACCAATTGGTACATATTGCTACACCGTTATGCCTTTTGGTTTAAGGAATGCTGGCGCCACTTACCAGAGAGCTATGAGCGTCATCTTTAGAGACCACTTGCGTAAGACAGTGGAATGCTACGTCGACGACATCGCCGTCAAAAGCCGTTCAAAGGAAGATCATCTGCAAGATCTCAGGACAGTGTTCGACCTAATGCGAGCCCACAATTTAAAGATGAACCCTACGAAATCATTCTTGGGTGTCTCCAGCAGAAAATTCCTGGACTTCGTCATCACTTTTCAGGGTATTCACATCGACCCCGAGAAAACAAAGGCAATCATGGAGATGGGTCCCCCGAAAAATCTCTGCGAACTCCGAGGCCTCCAAGGCAGGCTAGCTTACATCAGGAGATTCATCTCTAATCTCTCCGGACGATGTCAACCATTCACCCATCTCATGAAGAAGGGAGTCTCTTTCGTATGGAATGAGGAATGCCAGTGTGCTTTCGACAGCATCAAAGAATATTTGTCGAATCCTCCAGTCCTGGTAGCTCCTGTTGCTGGAAAGTCATTCATGCTCTATGTGCGAGCTATGGAACATTCTCTTGGTGCCCTATTGGCACAGAACAATGATGCGGGCCACGAACAAGCTATATACTACCTCAGTCAAAAGATGATTAGGCCAGAATACCGGTATATGGTCGTAGAGAAGGAATGCCTTGCTCTTGTGTTCGCCATCCAGAAGACGCGACACTACGTTGTGGGACAAACCATCCACGTGATATCGCGGATCAACCCTCTCAGGGTCCTCATGACCAAACCTGGGGCACTCAGCTCCCGCCTTGCTACCTGGGCGATATTACTGTCACCATACCACATGTTCTTCGTCCCGCAAAAGGCTGTTAAAGGCCAGGCTCTGGCAGACTTTTTAGCAGCCCATCCAGGTTCAGAGACGACTAGGGTATATGAAGAGATACTGGACGAGGTCACCAGTTCAAATGCAGTCTCCCATGATGCCATCTGGCAAATGTTCTTCGACGGCGCTTCGAGAACTGGACCCAAAGGCAACATCGTCTCTGGAGTTGGAGTGGTACTGATTTCTTCCTCCGGCTTAGTGATCAACCGGGCCTACTTACTCACAGAGCCCTGTTCAAATAATATGGCCGAGTACAATGCCTTGGTCATTGGCCTCCGACTTACAAAAGAGCTGGGGGTAGAGTATCTTGAAGCATACGACGACTCACAGTTAATCGTCAATCAGATTCGGGGGTCGTACGAGGTCCGCCACGAAGACATGATCCCGTATTATCGAATAGCAATCGACATCATCTCGTCTCTGAGAGGATTCTTCATAGAATATGTTCCCAGACTCCAGAAAATCGAGGCCGATGCCCTAGCTGGTTTGGCCGCTTCCCTAGCTGTGCCAAATTATGCTCGTCATCAGGTCGACATAATAGGCCGTGAACTGGTCTGTCCTAAGGATAACGTTCAATGCATGGAAAGCTACTCCGCTCTTACAGTCGACGAAGCACCAGATTGGAGATAGCCGTTCATCGACTTCGTAGTATACGACATCCTTCCAGAGAATCCGAAGGAAGCTACTTCTATCAGAAGACGTTCTCTCAGATTTTTCTATGATATGGAGATGAAAATGCTGTATCGCCGATCCTATGATGGGTTGCTGCTTCGGTGTCTATCAAATACAGAAGCCAAAGAAGCCATGCGCGAAGCCCATGATGGTGTCTGCGGAGCCCATCAACCTGGCCCGAAATTGCAAGACCGCCTTCGCAATGGGCTATTACTGGCCCACGATGGTTGCAGACGCAATAGATTATGCACGAAAGTGCAAAGCCTGCCAAATCCACGCCGACTTCATCCACCAGCCATCTGAATTCCTGTATTCGACTGTGGCCTCCTGGCCATTCGAAGCATGGGGCATGGACATTGTTGGCCTAATTACCCCGCCTTCGTCCAGAGGACACCGATTCATACTCGTAATCACCGATTACTTCTCCAAATGGCCAGAAGCCATCCCATTGGCAGAGGTAAAAACTTCAAACGTGATCAGCTTCCTCAAGCATCATGTCATCTACCACTTTGGACTGCCCCGAAGGATCATTCACGACAATGGGCCACAGTTCGCAAGCCATGTATTTTATCGGTTCTGCGATAAGCACCGAATTCAGAACATTGCTTCGACACCCTACAACCCAGCAGCCAACGGGTTAGTAGAAGCATTCAACAAAACCATAATCAAGCTACTCAAGAAATTCGTATCTTCTAACAAGCGCGATTGGAATGAGAAGCTCGATGAACGCTTATGGACATATCGCACCACAGTTCGAACAGCCACCGGGAATATACCGTTCTCCCTGGTATACGGGAGCGAGACAGTTCTTCCATTAGAGACTCAGATCCCCTCACTCCACGTCGCCCTCACACATCAGTTAACGACAAACAAAAACCACCATCGTCGACTACAGGAATTGGAGGCCCTAGACGAGAAATGCCTGTTAGCTCAACAGCGAATCGAACTATATTAGGCCAGAATCTCCGGAGCTTTCAACAAGAAGGTCAAGGTCAGAACATTCAAAGTAGGCAATCTCGTTCTGGCGATTCGGAGGCCGATGGTTATGACGCATAAAACCGCCGGTAAATTCTGACCGAAATGGGAAGGCCCGTTCATCATTGAAGCCGTATTCTCCAACGGTGCCTACCGTCTTGCAAAGCAAAATAGAGACTTGCTCATGTTGCCCATCAATGGCAAGTTCCTAAAGAAGTATTATGTCTGAAACAAATCCTCGAGACATCTCAGAGTGTCAAGTTATGTACCTTCCCGTACATCTGAACTTACATTCTGATTCCATACATCAAATCATGTACCCGCTGGTACCTCTGAACTCACCCTCATAATTTTCCAAATTTTTGAGTCGCGTACCTGCTGGTACCACTGAACTCGTCCTCACAATTTTCCAAATCAACGAGTCACGTACCCGCTGGTACCGCTGAACTCACACTCACCATTCTCTATATTCCAGAGTCATGTACCCGCTGGTACCGCTGAACTCATACTCACACTTCCTAAATTATCGAGTCATGTGCCCGCTGGTACCACTGAACTCATACTTTCACAATATCGAGTCATGTACCTGCTGGTGCCTCTGAACTTACATCCCGGTCACTCTTTCAGATAGTAAGTCATGTATGATCATACCTCTGAACTTTCTTCCTGTAAGAGATCCCCCCTCATGATCCACTACCCGCACTTTCAGTGCACAAAAAAAGGGTAAGCGATCCACAAATTTCCAAAACGGCCATGTCCTCATTACCTCTGAGTCATTTCACTTCCGCCAAAAACAAATCACCCCTTTATATAGAACTTCCATGTCCTCATTACCTCTGAGTCGTTCTATGTACCCTCCTTCATTGAGCCCACTCCTGTCATGTCTTCATTCCCTCTGAATGGGAAGGCTCCGTCGAAGAAATCTTCATGCTTGCCATGTCCTCATTACCTCTGAGTAAGTATGATGATTCCCTTTCGACTTATTATCTGTACCCACAACCGGAGTACGCCAAGGATAATAGGTCCACAAATATTCTCCGCCGAGTCCACTCCTGCCATGTCCTCATTACCTCTGAGCAGGAAGACTCCACGATAAAACCTTCGTACTTACCATGTCCTCATTACCTCTGAGTAAGTATGTTGGTTCTCTCTCGTCTTATTATCCGTACCCTGAACAAGGGTACGCCAAGGGCAATAGGTCCACAAATGTCCTCTGTTGACCACAAATGTCCTCTGTTGACCACAAATATCCTCCGTTGAGTCCACTCCTGCCATGTCCTCATTACCTCTGAGCAGGAAGACTCTACGGTAAAACCTCCGTACTTACCATATCCTCATTACCTCTGAGTAAGTATGTTGGTTTCCTTTCATCCTATTATCCGTATCCTAAACCAGGGTATGCCAAGGATAATAGGCCCACAAATATCCTCTGCTAAGTTTCTTAGCATAAATCCACCATCTCGTCATGCCCCAGGAGCCCA
>JANAVB010010821.1:0-25806 GCA_029216955.1 Iris pallida
TTTTGCATGAGGTATTTGGATTGGGTCCTATATAGATAGAGAGGCGTTTCCCGGCATCCGATTCGAGATCGACTTCTTCTATGTGAAGGGCTGTGGATCATTCTTTCGACCGAAGATGATTGGATGGTCCCCTCCCTCGATTATGCGGTAAGCGTCTTCCACGGGAGTAAGTTCATTTGCAGTGTAAACATTTGTCACCTGTGTGTGTAGGTGAGTGCCTATACCGTGTTTATAGCATACATTGTACAAAGCTTATTAAGCTCGATGTAGTTCAAAGATAGCCCTTTATGATGAAGTAAGGTATTTTTCTATCGGGATTACATCATCTGCGGATGGAACATCAGTGTGAGCAGCCACATACTTGGCCAGTTCTGGTTCTTCTTCGGCCACCCCCTGTATAAATGAAGACTTAGAGCATGACTTGGGCAACTTGATCATCAGGGGTTCCGCTGGTGGAGCAGAACATGGAGTCGTTGGAAAACTAGCGACCCCCAGTTTGGTACTCGATGATTGGCGGGGAGTGGTTGGCTCGCTAGAAGCCCCAGACTTTGCATCGGGCTGACGATTCTTTTTGGGAAGACGTATCGTCATTGGCTTGTCGGAGGGATTGAGCTTCTCCGTTTGTGGCTGGCCGACTCTAGGCAGTCTGATTGTCAGTGGCTCCGTTGTGGGTCTTGGCACTTGGTCGAACTTTGACAGCCGGATTATCATTTGCCCCCTTGTGCCGAGAGGCTGATTGTGTCCTTACGCAGAGCGGCCGTAAGGGATACGGACTTGCCAGGTTTGCGAGCTTGGAGGTGGATCGTCATATGTTCTTCTGATCCTGTGGCCGTCTCAGTCCGAGCTCGCACATCTTCTTTACCAAGGTGCCTCTTGGACTTTTCGTATAAGCAGGAGTCTGAGTAGTAGGATTCGACCCCTTTGAAGGGATCGATGTTGGCAAATTCTGTCCTCACGAAGTGTTTGTCAACATACTTAAAGCACTGGTGCAGCGTGGAAGGCACGATCATGTAATCGTGTATCCAAGGGCGCCCCAGGAGGATATTGTAGGAAGTGTCCGCATCTATGACGTAACAGGTCATTCTGACTGAAGATCGCCAATTTGGCATTTCAACGAATCTTCCCAATCGGGTAGCTCCTGCCCGAATTGAAGCCGCTGATGGCGGTGCTTGTTGGCGTCATGCGATGCATAGGAATACGAAATGATGTAACAGACCCTTCGGGATGATGCTTATGGAAAAACCAGGATCAATGTGCATCCGATCCACCTTTACGTCACCGATGTATCCAGTGTAGTATAACGGACGATCGTGTAGATTGGTTTTGATGAGCATATCCTGCGGCGTGAAGACAATGTTGGGCATCGCTCTTGTGCAAGTGCTGTCTTGGAGATTTGCAGGCGGGCTCTCTCCCGTGAGGTTGACCTGAGCCAGATATGCGTCGGCATTCTGGAGTGCATCACTCAAAGCTGCACGAACATCCTTGGAGAGTCTCATGAGCTCGTATAATGACAATTTGGCTGGTGTGTTGGCCAATTGTGCCAAGATGTCAAAGTTGTAGGGCCTCTCTGGCCTATGAGATACCTCTTTTCGGAGGGATTTGTCAAAGCGAGTCTCCTTCGGCCTAGGCGTGTCGGTCGTCAGAGGTTGAGAAGGTCCCGGAGCGTCAGCAGTAGCCGGCTGATGTTCCTCAGTCGAGTTATCTGGTGTAGGTTGGGATTGAGCACCAGACCGACTAACGACAGCTGCGGCTTCCTCGACATCTGCCGAGATTGTGTGGCAGGATCTGACTTTTCAATTCTTTTCTTGCCAATAGAGGGTGGTGTGGACTGAGTCACTTCAGATACCAAGTCTGGATGGACCCACATGACCTCCCCTCGTGATGTGGTGAGGGGCACTAGACCAGCAGTCTGATCTCGAGTAGATGGAAGATTAGTAATCTCCATTGTCGCCCGAGGGATGGGTACTACGCATCTTGAGTCTCAGTTAGAGGGAAGTTGCCGAATTGTACTGACACCATATTGGCTGCCACGGTCACCTCCTCGAAATCAATGGCCAGAGCCTTCGAATCGATGAGATGTTGGATGTATCACTTCAGTTAGTAGCAGTCGTGTGTAGCATGGTGGACGTAGCGATGGTAATGACAGTACTTTGGGCTCTCCATTTCTGTCGGCCGAGGTTCCCGTCTTGGTGGAGGGAGCTGAATTCTATCTCCTTGTATGAGCATGTCCAAGATGGGCTTGACATGACCGTCTTCGAAGGAGTAGGTCATTTGCGGCCATTGCTTGTCTGTCGGTTTTGACTCAGGCTTCTGGGCTGTGTCGGCCACCATAGCCTGTTACCCTTGTTATCCCTATTGTTGGAGGCGTTACCACCATTGTTGTTGTTGGTATTAGGGTGCTTGCCCTTGTCCTCTCCCTCCGAGATGTGCAATCCCAGTTGGCGAGCCTTCTTCAACCTATCCTCGGCGCTAGTGGCACGGATGATAAATGTCTTCCAGTCCGTAAATTGACTTTCGTCCATCCAGAGGCTGATTGTTGGGAGCAGTCTCTTTTGGCAAATTTCAATTAAGGAGGAATCCGGCTTACCAGATGGCAACTTCATTGCGGTTTGGCGAAACCGCTCAATATAGTTCCTTGTCAGCTCCTTCTCCCATTGAACGACGTCCATGAGGGTGGACATTGTGACGTCCTATCCTACTTCGTAGAATCTCTCCAAGAACATGCGCTTGAAGCTGGCAAAGGATGGATGCAGTTGTCTGGCAGGTTATGGTACCAGTCGAAGGCGACCCCTTCTAATGCCCCGATGAATAATCGTGTAAGGATGGCATCGTCATGGGGTAGATGGTCGGTGGTGACCTCGAAATAAGTGATGTACCAACTTGTGAAGGTTTTGCCATCATAGGGATTGATGTTGAACGGCTTATATCTTGGTGGAAAAAGGGACATCCCTACATGCAGCAGGATACAGTTGTCGTATCCTGAGGTCTTGGCAGTTTTCTCGGGCATGGAACATGGCCCAGAGCTCCTGGACCTCTCTTCTTGCCTCCCTGGCCTCGTCTGCAGCGGTAGGAGCTGATATTTCAGGAGGATTATTGCCCGGGTTTGCTGTCGCTGAGTTCGAATCCGCATTGACCGCGGGACCCAAGTTTATGCAGAGTAGGGAGGGCTTCTTTGATCTCGTCCACAAATTTGACCAAAGTGTGCAGTATGGCCTCCAGAGTATCGATGCATTGGCGATCACTGGGACCATCTTGTTCGTCATTTGTCATGAATGCCGTCCTCACATGAGTAAAAGTGGAAGGGACGGTGGATGACGTGCCCTCCGAATTATACCCCTGTACCGAGAAGTCATCGGAGTATGTGGAAATGTTCTCCTCTGGTTCGGACTCAGAAGGAATAGTACCCCCAGCTTCGGAGCTTGCCTCGTTTTGAGAGTCGTGGACGTCCTCGGGGACGTCATACCCTGCTGTATCTGATGGGAGAGTTGTTTCCCCGGGCTCATCTCCATGGAACATCGGATTATCGTGGATGTTCGAAGGAGTGCTACACCCAGTTCCAGCGACCCCCAGTGATGTGGATGATGAATCTTCCACTGTAGTAAGATTTCATTTTTGAACGGGTACCCTGGAAAACTCCAGTTGTGGACAACCGTTTAGACGACAGTTTCTTAGTCACAGTGGTTGAAATCTTCGGGCTGGAAACGTTTATCTTTTTTCCTCTCCCATCGACGGGGATTTTCTGAGTAGAGTTGCAGGAGACGACGGGAGGCGCCTCATCCTCTGAGCTTGGCTGTTGTAATCTTTGGAAGACGGACTGCCGGTTTTCTCGTACTGTCGCGTTGTTGCAACAGCAGTTGACAATGACTTGGGTGCAGTGATGTCCGTAGGAGGACTCTTTGCACACCGAGGCCTCTTCTCTTTCCTTGTGTTTGTGGAGGATAACCTCACGCAAGTCAGATGGGTCCTGGAACGACCATGTTTACTCCCTGGGTTTTGGGAGACTTTTGGGAACCACTCTATCCGTTTGCCACCGGGGGCTGGACTCGAGTGGTTCTGTACAACTTCCCATCAGAGGTCCGCATAACAGTATGTGGAGCGCTCCGATGGTCAGAGGTCGGGACATCGGACTGAGCTCGCCAAGCTCGCGCTGCCCTAGACTTCTTCACTCTAGTGCGTGAGGGCACACAGTAGGAAGAGCCTAAGTGGTATTGCAGAGAGTCAGACATATTTTCTCGGGAGCATGAGAGATCAGGACCATAGGAGATGTGATCGAAGACTGAGCCTGAGCCGCGTAGAGCAGACAGCATACGGCTGGAATCAACAGTCTTCATACGGCTGGCAATCGTAGTCGTATGGGCTTTCTTTATACGGCTGGAAGTCTCGGCCGCATAAGTATTCTGCCTCCGGCTGGCAGTTTCGGCTGCATGAACATCATGCATGCGGCTGGCAATCTTGGCCGCATGAATGATCAGCCTGGGGCTAGTACCTTTGTTCGGCTTCTTCCTAGAGCACATAGAATCACTCTTTGCCCCTGTAAGTCCAGCATCGTAGTGCTTTCCTCTGCCGGACTTGGGGACAGTAGAGTCCTCTATGGCTTGAAGTGGGGCCGCATGAGAGTTGCCTTCGCCGTCTTGGGCAGCAGAGAGCACTCCGTCTAGAACTTGGGGAGGAGCAAATGATTTTGGCCTCCACTCCCTGCGAGCTTTCTTTGTGCGGGTTCGCTTCTGGACCAGGCCAGCGCTCCCGTCGGAGAGCATTTCTTCAAACGTCTGTTAGTCGAAGCGGACGACCATCTTCTGTTGTATGGAGCCAAGTTTGGCAGCATCCGATTGCGTCACCAACTTCTCAGCCGTGGAGAAGTTTGTCCCCAGCAGAGTCGCCATCGTGTTTGCCATTGATTATAAAAGAACAGAACAGTTATATCGGAGGACTAGACTTTTACTTCACAATACAAACTCGCTCGTACAAAGAAAGCCTAGGGACGAAAACCTAGGTACAGCAATCTAAGTACAATTGTTTAGTTTTTCTGGGGGGTGATGGTAGAGGCTCGGGAAAGCGACGGCAGCTCTGCCTTACTCCTTGGATGATCGGACGTAGCCTTGGCTCTGGTGAAGAAATGCTCTTGGACGTGTGCGGAGACTCCCTTGCGCCTTCGGTTGCTAGATCTCTGGATGTCTCTGTAGTGCTCTCTCTTTTTTGTTTATTCTGCTCTCTCCTTTTAGCAAGGGAGTGGCACCTTGATATTTTATAGGAGTGGGGTGTGATCATTAGGGTTTGCAAATGATTGCCTCTTTAAGAAGTCGGCGGTTAAGGATCAATTAATCTGGGCCATTCATCTTGAATATAATAAATTTGAGCAATTAATGTGATTGCATCAAATCTCTGTGGGCAAAAAATGTTGATTGCCATGAATATTCGTGATTTGTGATAGCCTGCCACGTGTCCAATTTGCTTGATTTGATTTGATATGGGCAATTATGACGATCGCAACAAATCTGATTTTGTTAGGATTTGTTAGCACCCATAATTCCAGGGAAGATAAGACTGTCACGTGTCTCAACTGTCGCGAAGAGCGCCACGTGTCTCAACTGGACCGTCCTGGCAGAGCCGCATATAGGTGGTCCTTTCAGCCGCATGAAGCATGCAGCCGCATGAGGATGGGCAGCCGCATGAGGATGGGCAGCCGCACGGGGATGGACAGCCGCATGGGGATAGGTAGCCGCATGCAGATGGGCAGCCGCATAGGGATGGGCAGCCGCATGGGGATATGCAGCCACATACAGATGGGCAGCCGCATAAATACAGCGGCCGCATGGAGTGGCCTCGGGACTTGGTAGATTTTGCCAGCTGTAAGGAGATTTTCTCTTCTTTCCTAGGATCACGCCATCATGTCAGAGTCATTATTACGTCCTTATGTCAGAGCTGTCATAGTTGTTATTTGTCAGATCAGCCGTCAGGGCATTAAATACAGCCGAATGTAGAGAAGAACTGTTGAAGGCCACGTGGCTTCTTTTTGAGCCGCATGGAACTATCCGAGCCGCATGGACCATTGAGCCGCATGGACTCCTGAGTCGCATGGACTTCTGAGCCGCATGGGAATCCTGAGCCGCATGGGAATCCTTCTGTCGGAGACGCATAGGCCTTTCTTTATTCTTTTCCATGCTTCTACACTTAAAAGTGCAAAAGTTTGGAAAAAGACACAGCAACAAAGATTCATAATGTATACAATTTTAATATTACTTATCTACTTCTTTTGCTTTCCTAGAAACTCATCAAGCACTTTCTCCACTTATGTTCTCCATAACTTACCTATCTGCAGGTATATGCTACTATTCTTACAAAAAGGATAAAAGAACTAGTCCAACAGTTCCTTCAACATATCTTCTTTTTCTGACTTGTCTGATAAAAATATATTAAAGAAATTAATATGAAACTAAGATGAAAGCAAGAGTTAAATGGATTCAACTTTCCAGTTAATTGACAGTAGTTACAAAGCAAACCATCTGTATAAACTCAACAACAGAAAAATTAATAAAATATCTTAAATATATTAATATGAGATAATATAAATTAATATGAGATAATATAAATTTCCACAAACTTCACAGCAAGCTCATGATACAAGGAAAGGAAACCACGTACTAGTTCACAAATTGCATGATATCTTAAACTATTAACATGGTTTGATCAACCTACTGGTTCACAGATAATCCATAGAAACCAAACTAACAATGGTTTAAAACAATCACAAACATCCAAATTATGCACTAAGCAGTTATGATCTTCTATTAGTAAAATAGCTGTAAGATTATATTTACCAGATAATTTCCAAAGTCACATAATAAATATAGATGGAATATCCTTCTTAGTGATTGTTTACATAGAAGATAATATAAAACATATTTTATGTACCCCGTAAACCAAATTATTATAAAAAACTATGCAAGTCTAGCTTAAGAGACGGTATCCCCCTATAAGGTTTACTCATAGAAGGTTGCCATAAGTGCATCTCCTATAAGGTTGCCATAAGTGCATCTCTCCTATAAGGTTCAAGTAGAGATGTTACTATAAGTGCTCAGGCACATATGTAAGTAAAGAGGTTTCTTTGAAACACCTAGCAAGTTGACAAACCATATTCCATCATCACTAGTATCCATCGATAAGTGGGACATATAATTAAAATGGACTAAACCATCTAGAAGTTTGATATCATAATGCTAAACACTGAAATGAAGAACATAAATGATTTGAATAAAGTACATTGTAGCCTCCGTTAATTCCCAAACAAACCTGATTCTAGCTTACAATGAACAAAGCAAAACCAAGTAAACAAAATGTCAGTTCCACAAAAAAAATGTAAAGAATTGTGAGATAAGAGGATAAGAAAAGAATATTTGTAATAGTAAAAAAATATTGTTTAGTTTACTCATGTGTTCATCATCAATGTTATGTTGTCCCTTTCAACAAAATCCTCCCGGACACATGCAAAGAAATATGGACAAAGCAAAATAAAAAAATGTGTGCCTACGAGTATTTATCTGAAAAAACATTTATACACAAATACACACACAAGCGCAAAGCCACAAAAAAGTTTGGCATGTCCCGATTCGATACCGACTAGATACCGACATTGGGGGTCTCTTTTTTGTCAACTCAGCAAAGAAAATTGAACGAAAATAACTAATCAACAAAGGTGTAAAAGCATAATAAGATTGTAAAAACTAAAACCATGTAAAAGAAGAAAACTTATACATTGCAGGTAAACCAATCGGCAAAGGTGACTACTATTTCATTCAATTTTGAAACCACTAAGAAATACAACACAGAAAATACTTAAGCTTATGTCTAAATATACCAAAAAAAAGCTAAAATTTTAATAATTTATTAATAGTTATTTGTTCCAATACCAAAAAATTTGATCCGAAACTACCGATACCGTCGATCTCGGTTCTCATAGTAAGGGTCCGATAATGATACTAAGAACATTGCTTTTAATCCCTTTCATAAGATAAACACAAGACTCAGATGTCTCTCTACTCATCAACCATCCAACAGGTATATCTCACCAAAGTGGTACATGTTTATCCAAGGTTTAAAGTACGGGCAGAAACCACCAATAGGTGTAGTGCCCCATCCCGCTCAGTCAATCGAAGGAATCGAAATGCCGACGGCGTTCGAACTTAGCCTTGCAACGGCTTGCTCGGAGACATCGCTCAGGTGGGATAGTTTCGGTGAACTTGCCTCATCTTAGCCTTCACATAATAAATCGTGTGTTTTCAACTTGCACAAGTAGGTTTAATAATAAAAGAGACGAATCCACATAGCTAAGAGAATAATCCCGACGGGTAGAAATATGTTAGAACATGGAAAAAGGTCCCACGGTCTGCTTAGAAGTCGGCTCAGTGTGCTTTGAAAATGACACACGGTCCTTCGTCCCGTAGCTTGGGAGAAGGAAAAGTTGGTCTTCGTCATAAGCTAAGAGTTAGCCTAAGTCATAGGCGTCACCCGCGTAAATGCTCGATAAAGCATGCACGTTTCCTTGAAGCAAGGCTCGGCGTAGCCTTGATCGTCCCACGAGCTAAGTTGTATCGCACGGCTTATAGCATGAGTTTAGGTACCCAAAGACCTTTGTTGTTCAAGTTGAGCGCATGCTCGGTCCCACGGTTCTACGGCTGTATACAGCCATTTGTTCCCACGGTCTTAAGACTTGTCACATAGAGTATGAGGCGGTCCCTCGGTTGGGAGTCTCACGTTCCTATGGACATTAAGAAGTATGAGGCGGTACCTCAGTTGGGAGTCTCACGTTCCTATGCACGTTAAGAAGTATGAGGCGGTCCCTCGGTTGGGAGTCTCACGTTCCTATGCACGTTAAGAAGTATGAGGCGGTCCCTCGGTTGGGAGTCTCATGTTCCTATGCATGTTAAGAAGTATGAGGCGGTCCCTCGGTTGGGATTCTCACGTTCCTATGCACGTTTTCAAAGTATGAGGCGGTCCCTCAGTTGGGAGTCTCACGTTCCTATGTACGTTAAGAAGTATAAGGCGGTCCCTCGGTTGGGAGTCTCACGGTCCCGATGTACGTCATGCAAAGTATGGTTCAGAGTACGAGTTGCTAAGTATAGTTCCAATCGTACCAACAAATTAGGCCATGTATTTACGTGAGTCTAGATGTCTCGTAGATGCGTGGTTATTGGACAACTTGTCGACAAGGATTTCTTCCTAGACTGGTTATACGCCGAGGCACCAGGCCCAATCGTCCTAGGGGGAAGACGTTATAGCAGCGCACGTACTGCGTGGGTAGTCGGGGGCATTCAATAGGGCTCGCTACTTGTGCTGAAGGACACGCCGCCTACCCGAGCTATGCCTACGATGGCTTGTCCTGCCAGTGGCCTTTCATATAGATAATTGGCGTGCTAAGCGGCGAATCCGCATGCACGATGTTGGTCGTAACAAAGGAAGTGTAAGCACGATATGTGATGAGTTGTGGAATGCGTACACGGTATGCATATAAGGTATTATAAAGCCTAAGATTTGGCTATGCTTAAAGTCACGTGCTTCGGCACAAGATATGACGTCGTGCTTGAGTTCTCTCCACCAGCTCCACAAGTTGGGTTAGACATTTCGAGTTAAGTCTGGAAGGGCCGTAAGATAAGTTTGGTCAAGTCAGGTTAAGCTGCGAGACACGACCTCAAAATGTGAGGCACGGTCGCATTGTCACATATAAAGTATAGGCAAGACTTAGCGAGGAGGTACTGCCTCAGAAATATTAAAGCACGAATCGAGTTCATTTTACGACTGAGTCGTTATGTCCCAAATTTTAGCACGAAAGATAAGTATGAGTCGATGCATTGACATTGCAAGCACGGGAACGGTCTAGAGGCAAGGGTAAGGAAGTTATCGGTACAATAGCACGGAGACGGTCTAATGACACTAAATAGGCCGAGAGTCTATGTCCTGAATCTGATCCTAAGGCAAGAGTAGAAAGACAATCGTAAAGGGTTTATGTTGCACAAAAGTAAATCAAACGTATTGGTTTTGTATGGGTAGGCGAGGGGCTCACTCCACCAGTACAGTTGAGTACTGACACCCACATAATTTACATGTGCAGGCACAGGTAGAAGCTTGCAGCACGGAGCTCGCTTGGATGCGTCGAGGCATGGAGTTCCTTGGCAATTCGAAGCGTGCGGTCGTATGGAGTCAAGACTTATACGGGACATAATGTATGGACGTCGCCTTCCGATGCTTCCGCTGGCTCAATCATTGTATCGAGAGAAGAGAGAGAGAGAGCAGAGTGAACTTGTAATGTGAGAAAGTGAACTCGAGAGACTTGTAATCTTGGCCTTACACCCTTTGTAATCTTTGTTTCAATATCAATAAAGTGCTTCCATGAATAACTTGTGTTTTGATTCTAAATTTTTTCTGCATGTTCAATGTTTCTGCTTGGGACTTCTGTGCGACGACCCCGTCGCCGCCGATGTAATCGGCCGTTATGAAACTGCCTTGCATGAGCGCAATCTAGGCTCGTGCGGTATCACGCCTTAGCGAGGACGATCTCTCCTACAGGAGCGGGGTGTGACATAATGGTATCAGAGCACGGATTTACGTCCATGGACTTTCGATTGAATTCTTTAACTCCGATATTTCTGCAAACTCTGAATGTTGCTTCCGCAAGTTGTTATCTTTGGTGCACTCTCTCTCAATTGTCCCACAGGATGTCCATACAATAAGTCTAATATTTTCAAAAGCTCGTACGAGTACTCGGTTGAATGGGATCGATAATGCGAAGGCCTTTGTGCCATACTATGATGGACTTGAGTTGAAAGAAATCGATGCTAAAAAGTTAGCAAATGCAGTGCGTGCTTGAATAACCTTACGCTAACAATAGCGAACGAGTACACGAGACCGAAGTATAGTTCGAACGGGATGGTTATGCACACAGCCTTTTGTCTAAGTTGTGCCGAGTATCGCGTACATAGACCTTCTGGTGCGAACGAGTTTGCGAGCGAGATTGACTATCGTACGGACAAGAATAAGTGAGACTTAGAACGTTTGTTGATAGAGACGCTACTTGACCAACGCTAAAGCGAACATGAGAAATGGTTCTTAGACCTTGAGGAACGGGCGAACGCACAATTAAAAATGTCGATTGTGAATCGTATGACCTCTTTGAGGATTTGTAGAATGACTTGACCCTGAGTGGTGTATGGACGTTATAGAAATTTGTTCGAGCGAAACTAAAAGATTTACGGATAGTACGAGTATGTCGACAAGCGATGATATCACAAAGCCTTAGAACGAGTAGCGCTTAGTTGGTCATGATTCGAGAGTCGCAAACGAGATATCGTTCGGACGATTTGTGAATGTAATGCGAGTTATGAAATGGTTGAATGGAGATTCTAAATGATAAGGTAAATGGATGACTTGATCGAAGAAATTGATACGGATCGTATACGAAAAGTTAGCACGACGGAAAGGTAGCGTACATGAAAAAGTTTGATTTGAATGTTTAAAAATGACTCTGAGGATTGGAATGGATGTCATTCAATGATTGAGTTAGCAAGGAATGATGCGAATTGAGGAAATACGTTGGTCGATGACTTAAGATAGACGGA
Organism: Iris pallida; assembly: GCA_029216955.1. NCBI lineage: Eukaryota > Viridiplantae > Streptophyta > Magnoliopsida > Asparagales > Iridaceae > Iris > Iris pallida. The sequence continues at coordinate 11,610 of JANAVB010010821.1, forward strand.
TGAACGATACGCGAATTTGGGTTTGAGGAAATTGATGTTGTGAACGATTCGAAGGGTAGTGATCAAATTTGAATTTGAATGTCGAGGAGATTATCTAGTCGGACGCTAGCATCATTCTTACGACTCGAAATTCGTTGCAAAAGAAGATCGTCAGGTTACGCATGTCATCGATGGTATTGAGGCGTATCAAAGATCGATATACGATAACTCGGGGGTACTCTGATACGGTGAATGACGATCGTACAAATGTTATTGTTCGGTTGGATGCTATACTTAGGATTTTGATTGAGATGAATGTTGGATGAAAATGATCGTGTCTTGATGGTTACGTTGATAGCCACAACGTCGACGATCTTGTCTTGCACGAGCGCAACTCTAGCCTCGCACATACGTTGCGTCGGATTTGGGGCGATCGTTCCGCGTGAGCGCTGACATGGTGATTCATGTCGCGGGAATGATAGAACTCAAAAAATCAAGATACGACAACTTTGATTTTCTTGACTTGTTGGTTTGATGCGAAGGCAAATTCGAGGATTTAAAGGACTTGTGATTGACGATTGAATGAAACTTGAGGATTGAGTAGGTCCAATCTGTGCATCGAGAATGAACTAGTCTAGACACAAAACAAGAGTTACGTCCCGATGAGGATGATTACCCCGCGGGAGTGTGCATGGTGATTCATGCCTACCATGGATAATCTGACTCGCGTGAGATCGGGGCATGGCGTATTGTTAAGTCAGATGACCTTGTGATCGATTATGTGAATTGGAATAAATAAGTTAGGGAGTATGAAATGTGACTTATGGTTTAGCAATGAATCATGTTGTAGCGTGCTTGACTTGAAAGGATTGATAGGCGGATTACGTCAAACGTGTTCGAAGAGATAGACTATGCGAAACGGCTTGATGAACGAATGATATTGTTATAATATGGGATTGGTTGAAACGTGAGTTATCGTAGGATGGCTTTACTGAACGACTCGGACCCCGTGCGAAGAATATTGGGATGTGCGTAGGAAATTGATGTTCGATGTTTAGAAATTGGAGTGATACGAGCTTCGGTAGAAAACCCTGTACTATCGATTTGGCTTGACCTTAGGATGGGGTCAGTGTTGATATCGTTGTTTGGGAACTATGATTCCAGTACTGACGAAAAGACATAGCCTAGCGGTTAGACAGACGTACGAGTACGAAGCGATAGGAAATTATAGAGGCACCACTCCTGAGGCTCGGTTGACATGCACGTATATCAGGGACGCTTGAATTTATGTACGATCCGACTCGATTAGTGAAGGAGGATTCTCTATCATGAGGCTTGGCTGAAATGCATGCATCTTGGAGACGCCTAGAATATGTGCATGATCCAACTAAGTGATACATTGAATCAAGTGAGACTTGAGGAACATGAAATTGTCAAGGACTTTTAGATAGTGAGTTTCAAGAAAATGTTGATGGTAATGCGATCATTGAATTGAGACGAGTTTGAATGTTGGTTGATCGATTGTTGTGCCTTACGACTAAGTTAGCGATAAGCATGAGCGTGGCTCGGATTGAGGGAACGTATAGGAGTAGCGTGTACGAGAAACGTAGGATGTCGAATCAAGTTATAAGCCAATCGGTGTACTGAGTAAGTTTTAAGGACGAAACTTTTTCTGAGTGGTGTATGATGTAGTGCCCCGTCCCGCTCAGTCAATCGGAGGAATCAAAATGCCGACGGCGTTCGGACTTAGCCTTGCAACGGCTTGCTCGGAGACATCGCTCAGGTGGGGTAGTTTCGGTGAACTTGCCTCATCTAAGCCTTCACATAATAAATTGCGTGTTTTCAACTTGCACAAGTAGGCTTAATAATAAAAGAGACGAATCCACATAGCTAAGAGAATAATCTCGACGGGTCGAAATGTGTTAAAACATAGAAAAAAAGGTCCCACTGTCTGCTTAGAAGTCGGCTCAGCGTGCTTTGAAAATGACACTCGGTCCTTCGTCCCGTGGCTTGGGAGAAGGAAAAGTTGGTCTTCGTCACAAGCTAAGAGTTAGCCTAAGTCATAGACGTCGCCCGCGTAAATGCTCGATAAAGCTTGCACGTTTCCTCGAAGCAAGGCTCGGCGTAGCCTTGATCGTACCACGAGCTAAGTTGTATCGCACGGCTTATGGCATGAGTTTAGGTACCCAAGGACCTTGGTTGTTCAAGTTGAGCGCATGCTCGGTCCCACGGTTCCACGGCTACATATAGCCATTTGTTTCCACGGTCTTAAGGCTTGTCACATAGAGTATGAGACGGTCCCTCGGTTGGGAGTCTCACGTTCCTATGCACGTTAAGAAGTATGAGGCGGTCCCTCGGTTGGGAGTCTCACATTCCTATGCACGTTAAGAAGTATGAGGCGGTCCCTCAGTTGGGACTCTCACGTTCCTATGCACGTTAAGAAGTATGAGGCGGTCCCTCGGTTGGGAGTCTCACGTTCCTATGTACATTTTAAAATTATGAGGCGGTCCCTCGGTTGGGAGTCTCATGTTCCTATGCACGTTAAGAAGTATGAGGCAGTCCCTCGGTTGGGAGTCTCATGTTCCTATGCACTTTAAGAAGTTTGAGGCGGTCCCTCGGTTGGGAGTCTCACGGTCCCGATGCACGTCATGCAAAGTATGGTTCAGAGCACGAGTTGCTAAGTATAGTTTCTGTCATACCAATAAATTAGGCCATGCATTTACGTGAGTCTAGATGTCTCGTAGGTGCGTGGTCATTGGAGAACTTGTCGACAAGGATTTCTTTCTAGACTGGTTATACGCCGGGGCACCGGGCCCAGTCATCCTAGGGGAAAGATGTTATAGCAGCGCACGTACTGCATGGGTAGCCGGGGGCTTTCAACGGGGCTTGCTACCTGCGCTGAAGTACCCGCCGCCTACTCGAGCTATGTCCGCGATGGCTTGTCGTGCCAGTGGCCTTTCATATAGATAATTGGCGTGCTAAGCGGCAAATCTGCATGCACGATGTCGTTCGTAACAAAGAAAGTGTAAGCACGGTATGTGATGAGTTGTGGAATGCGTGCACGGTATGCACATAAGGTATTATGAAGCCTAAGATTTGGATATGCGTAAAGACACGTGCTTCGGCATAAGATATGGCATCGTGCTTGAGTTCTCTCCACCGGCTCCACAAGTTGGGTTAGACGTTTCGAGTTAAGTCTGGAAGGGCCGTAAGATGAGTTTGGTCAAGTTAGGTTAAGCTGCGAGGCACGACCTCGAAATGTGAGGCACGGCCGCGTTGTCACAATACAAAGTATAGGCAAGACTTAGCGAAGAGGTACTGCCTCAGACATATTGAAGCACGAATCGATTTTATTTCACAACCGAGTCGTTACGTCCCAAATTTTAGCACGAAAGATAAGTATGAGTCAGTTCGTTGACATTGCAAGCGCAGGAACGGTCTATAGGCAAGGGTAAGGAAGTTATCGGTGCAATAACACAGAGACGGTCTAATGACACTAAATAGGCCGAGAGTCTATGTCCTGAAACTAATCCTAAGGCAAGAGTAGAAAGACAAACATAAAGGGTTTATGTTGCACAAAAGAAAATCAAACGTGTTGGTTTTGTATGGGTGGGCGAGGAGCTCACTCCACCAGTACAGTTGAGTACTGACACCCACATAGTTTGCATGTGCAGGCACAGTAAAAGCTCGTGGCGCGGAGCTCGCTTGGATGCGTCGAGGCACGGAGTTCCTTGGCGATTCGAAGCGTGCGGCCGCATGGAGTCAAGACTTATACGGGACATAATGTATGGACGTCGTCTTCCGAAGCTTCCGCTGGCTCAATCATTGTATCGAGAGAAGAGAGAGAGCATAGTGAACTTGTAATGTGAGAAAGTGAGCTCGAAAGACTTGTAATCTTGGCCTTGCGCCCTTTATAATCTTTTTTTAATATCAATAAAGAGCTTTCTTGAATAACTTGTGTTTTGATTCTAAATTTCTGTTGCATGTTCAATATTTCTGCTTGGGACTTCTGTGCGACGACCCCGTCGTCGCCGATGTAATTGACCGTTATGAAATTGCCTTGCACAAGCACAATCTAGGCTCGTGCGGCATCACGCCTTAGCGAGGACGAACGCTGCTACGGGAGCGGGGCGTGACAATAGGCTTCAACCATTTCGGACCAGAGTCTGTGTCCGAAAATTATTCCGGAAATACACCGTATCTTATTCGTGTCCGTACAAAAACATGTTCCTATCCATGCAAATTTGTCCCAATTTTTCACAAAAAAAATCTAATTTTTCACAAATAATCACAGTAATTCCTACTTGAACGCATAATCACAATAATTTGACAAATTAAAATCTGCAAAGAACATAGCCAGGTTCAAACTCATGTTCCTGTCCATGCAAATGTGTTCCAATTTTCATAAAAAAGCCAATTTTTCACGAATAATTATAGTAATTCCTACGTGAATGCATGTAAATAGTGTAAAACACTCAAATTTCAAGCAAATAATTTAGAACAAAATAACATGCATCCAAAAATTAGGACAAAGACTAAAAAAATTTGGTAAAAAATTCTAAAGATTGGGGAAATATACCAAGCAGCAGCAATGGAGCACCTAGGGTTAAAAGATCGAACAGAGAGAGAGAACAATGGCCGGAGAGAGAGAGAGAGCAGTAGCACTGGAGCACCTACGTCGGAATAATGGTCGAAGAGAGAAAGAGCAGCAATAATAGAGCACCTAGGTCGGAGAAAGAGAAAGAGCAGCATCACCTAGTTTTTTGATCGTAAAGAGAGAGAGAATGAAAGATTTTTAGGTTACTTTGATATTGAGAAGTGTGTTTTCATCGACTAAGTTCTGAATGTTTTGGGATGGACGATCTGGATTAATCCATCCGATCGAACGGTTGAGATGGAAACATGTGGAGGTAAAGTTCTCTCCATAAAATTTGGCAATTAGCCACCAAATGTGTGACATTCCCGCCGATCCATTTGGGACGGTAATGTGTATTATTTGGAACATAAATTTTCATTAGTCCCAAATAGTGATCCATTTTCACAATCTGTCCCAAAAAAATATAAATTTTTGTTACTAAAAATATAGCCGTCCCTAGAACTATACTTTTAGGACTTTTTAGACTAGTGTTCCTTATAGTGTTGTCCCAAAAAGACACTTTTTTTGTAGTGTGTATTTCATACTAGTTGGTTATGTTTAGATTCACCCACTATATCAGTCTTACTATACTTTATTTATTCATTTATTATTGTCGTACACTTGACCTGTATATTATGTACCTTGTTGCGTCCGTCTGAGGACCTAGTTTGTCACGCCCCAGTCCCAAAATACGCTGGACCGAGTCACGTGTCATAGATCAACTACGTATTCAACTAGACTCTAGTCCAACTAGAATACATATAAGCTGGCCGAAATGGTGTAACTATCACTACATCAACTTTATATCTCAATCCAAGTAACAGAAACATAAGAAAGAAAAATATGAATACTAGTATGCAGTCCAATAATCATACTTGTCCGAATGGACTCGAAAGAATAATATGAGTCTATAAACACTAGGTTACTAGGCATATACAAATAAAAGTAAATGATACATACAACTCTGAATATTGAATATATTACTTGTAATAAAATGAATACCATCAACAATCTAGCATGGCGCTCAACAAACCTACTCAACTAACCTGGAAAGAAACCAGGTCCTTAGAGAGACGTAACAAGGTACATAATATACCATCCAAGTGTACGACAGTAATAATGAATAAATAAAGTATAGTAAGACTGATAAAGTGGGTAAATTTAACATAACCAACTAATATAAAAATACAATTTGAGAAACATCACTTGAACACGCGGGCTGTCACAGTATACCGCTAAGATCTGATAGGCACTCCAGCTAACTGTGAACACCCCACAGTCTGGTAAGGGAGCTGTGGCAAACTATAAAATCCTCAAATCTTTGGAATGAGACAATGGCATACTATGAAGGAAAGTAGCCCAAGCGCACAGTGTATGTTCGCCCCTCCCATGTGACTTCACTAATCGTATCCACGAGTCGCTCGGCCGGATCCTCTAGCTAGGACATCGAGTCATAATAGTAAATACAGTGTAAGAATCTTATGTCATCGTTCTAGTATCAACGCAGGCTTCCGTATAGCAAGATGTAATCAAGTACGAAAATCCGTCAGTAATGTAGTGTCACATGTCCTAGGGTCAGAGTGTACTCCGCTATGAAGTGTCACAGTAAAGCAATATGAATATCTAGTATCGATGCCCGATGGCACTAACGTCCATCGGCACCCGAATATGATTCGGACGTGAAGTATCAAACACGGTCCTAGGTGTTACAATAATTTACACATAAAATAAAATTTTAAGAATTTTAAATATTGTAACTGAAGTACAAGAATGACAAAGTACACATGCCTGGCTCCGGTTGCTGAAGAGGAAGAGCTGGTTCAACGTCCAAGTCCGATGAGTCAACAGGACCTAGAGAAAATAATTTCTAATTATTTATTATTCAACCAAAATCCTATCTTATAAAGGAAATAATATTAAGGTGTGGCTTACTAGTTTTAATAAATAAAGACGGTGATATTGATTGGCAACCCTCCATAATTAGCTATCAGGTTTATGCCTAACTAAAAATCACTTTAATGCAACCATATACACAATAATAGATTTCTGCACTCCACAACTCCTTAATATTTTCCCTTTCACATAAAATCCTCAAATATTCATAGCTAGGTCCATATATTTCTTGTTTATAACCCCAACCTGATTACTCATAGTCTTATTTCATTCATGTTTAAAAAAAAATCTCCACACCATATTACTCCTGGTGCTATTTGTGCATGAATTTCCTACGCAACTAACTAATGTACTCTCAGGTTCAAAATGCTCACTCGATTCAATCGTTCTAGATCTCAACACACATAAATGCCAACATGGTTCCTCTTCCATGACCACACACCATCTAATATTAGTCTTTTAGAAATTTTCCTTAGTCATCACTTACACTTGCTCACCATTGACTTATGAGCAGCATCTTCTCAACACACCTAAAACCCATCACAGTCTTCAAGCCAAATCCTCACTCACTACCAAAATTTGTCGATTTAGCGATGGCCAGATCCGTCGCCTGTCCGTCGAGAATTTGTATTAGCGACCGATCACTGACGGGTCTTGGCCAAAATAATCCGTCGATAATCAGCTCGTCGCTAATAACGGTCCGTCGCTACGTAGTCGTCAAGCGACGGAATAGCGATGGCTTTTCGACTTCACAATACGAAGCATTAGCGACGACTTTCCGACGGGCTTTCGTCCATTTCAAGTATTAAATACTGAACTGTGTAGACACTAGCGACGTAATGGTCCGTCGGTAAACCGTCGTAATAGCGTATCAGAGTGTATTGTTCCGTCGCTATTCCGTCGATCGCCGTCGCTAATAAAGGACAGATTAGCGACGGGATACTGACGGATTATCCATCGACCATGTTCTGGAAATGCTTGGTATTTCCAGAACCATGGCGACAGATGAGTCGTCGCTATTCCGTCGATCGCCGTCGCTAACAAAGGACGGATTAGCGATGGAATACTGACGGGTTATCCGTCGACCATGTTCTGAAAATCTTGGTATTTCTATAACCATGGCGACGGATGAGTCGTCGCCATTCCGTCGAACTATATACCACCAGAACGTTTTCGACGGATATTCCGTCGACCACCCGTCGCTACCTGGAAACATTTTTAAATCTCCAGTTAGCGACGAATATGCCGTCGAACAGTAGTCGGAAACTGGAAATATCCGTCGCTAACCGGTCACTAGTCCGTCGCTAAATAAGATTTTTTTGAAAAACAATTGCAGCACTTTCCCTGTTCGCAAAAATATGCATAAACCAAACCAATATATAATGCACACCAATTATCCAACAATCACATAGACCAAATATATAATGCACACCAATTATCCAAGAATCACATAGACCAAATATGCACATACGAATTTAATGCACACCAATTATCCAAGAATCATATAGACCATACCAAATTAATATAAAATAGACATCAATTATCCTGAGCAGTAACCTAATATCCGTCGTTATAATCCGATCATAGCACAAATATTCCAAAATTCCCACAAATATTCCAAAATTTCCACAAATATTCCAAAATTCTAAAACAGATAGGAAAATCGACTTTGGCCTCAGCAAAGATCGTAAGTCAGACGATGAATCCTTACAGCCAGGGATCATAGTTGCGTTGAGGCATGTACCATTCTATCATCTACTTTGTATACGAAGGCTCAATCTGGTTGAGGTCTTCTGTAGGGACAGGAGGGTCGGTCCCGATGCTACTACTCTCTGACGGTGGCACCTCCTTAACTTCAACCTTGGGAGCAATCTCTTCCCTGATGGTCATCGGTTCTTCTTTGACCTCGACCTTTGGTAACACCTCCTCCTTAACAGTCACCGGCTCTTATTTGACGACGGGGACATCCTCCGTGTCGACCTCCAAGGGTTTCTTGCCTCGGCCCCTTCCTCGACTAGCAGCACCACCTCGACGAGTCCTAGGAGCCATCTCTCTGACAACAGAAATTTTATATAGGGTAAAGAAATTTACTCAAATTATAAAAGTTGTGACATTAGTTTTTTGCGTTCATCATTATTAGAGGGAGCAGCACTGGAAAAGTGACGTTAGTAGCATGAGAGAGTAAAAACTGTATCACAAGACTAACATAATTACTATATAATTATATACTCACCAATAACCGAATGTAACTGGAGTCGTTGGGCCTATCGTGCAGTAATTGGTGGATCTGCTGGTATAGGCCGGATGTACTTAGTATCTAGTGTATCAGATTAGTATCGGTCTATCGGTTTGGTATAGGACGTATCAGATTGGTATTGGCCTTAACAAATTGGTATCGTCCTATCCGATATGTACATGTATCGGCCATATAGCTAGGATTCATATTGGCCTTATCGATTTGGTATCGGTCATATCCGATAGGTATCGGCCGTGTTGGATTAGTATAGACCATTTTGGATTAGTATCGTGAAAGGTTTAGTAACAACTGTACCTGGATTTCTCTCTTCTCGAGCTAGAATACCATTACAAGAGAGTCACCAGATCGTGATTGGCCAGTTACAGTAACATACATACTTCCTTTTCCATCAGGAAAAGCAAAATTGAAAAGAAGTATGTATGTTCTGTAACTGGCCAGCTACGCACTCGTGACTCTCTTGCAATGGTAATCTAGCTCTAGAAGAGAGAAATCCAAGTCCAGTTGTTACTAAACCTTCCACGATACTAATCCAAAATGGTCTATACTAATCCAATACGGCCGATACCTATCGGATATGACCGATACCAAATCGATAAGGCCAATATGAATCCTAGCTATACGGCCGATACATATCGGATAGGACGATACCAATTCGCTAAGACCAATACCAACCGATACGGCCCATACCAAAATGATAGATCGATACTAATCCGATACGGTCAATACTTATAAGTACCTACGGTCCAGGAGGTTGATCCGCTAGTACATCCATATACGATCAACGAAGTAACGATCTATTTCAATTTGGATGTGAAAATCTGTATCGTAAGACAAACAAAACATAATCAGTTCTATTTCACATGCTTAATTGCCAAGTATGGTAACGAATGGCTCAGAACACAACCCAAAATTCATTCTAGCATACATTAGTATGAATTATCTATGTACTGTACATATGGTGTAGTATATGTTCTTATCGTATCTAGTATCTGAAGAATGTAACAGAATCAAGATGAACTCACATAATGTAATACTAAGACATCATCTACTACTATATAAGATATAGTGATAGGTTGTCTTATCATCATTGCTGAGGAATGAGGGTCGGAGGACAAATACCGCTCGAGTGAGCCAAAGGCATGCAGCCACTTCCCTCCCTCCATTCCCCTCTCCCTCTCTCATGTTATCAACGTCACAACTTTTCTACCTCAAGTTCTGATCAAGCATCTTCCTTCTCATCTCCTCCACCATGGCTTTGGACCTATCTGCTCCTTCCTACTTCCCTTTTTCTTATTTGACTCTCTCAGCCACATATGATATCCACCTCAAGTGTAGAGTCGGAGGAGAAGAAGTGGACAGAAAGAGGAGGGGGAAGCAGCACAGCCGGCGACATGACCCGGAGGAAGTACATAGGTTTTCTTCAACATCCGTAGGAGAACTATAAGGATATATCTTTTCACAATATATCACCTTGTCAAAGACCCTTAATGTGACAACCATGTTACCGCGGTGTCGGAAAACTAACATGTCATAATTTCTAAGCCGTGTGTTTTGACATAATCCTCCAAACTCTTTCCTGCTATGTAGTAATGCAAGATTACTGCATAGGAGAAAAAGAGTGGAGAAAATTATGTCAAAACACATGGCTTAAAAAATTATGATATGTTAGTCTTCCGACACCGCGGTAACATAATATTCACATTAAGGGTCTTTGACAATGTGACATATTGTGAAAAGATATATCCTTATAGTTCTCCTACGGATGTTGAAGAAAATATCTGTACTTCCTCCGGGTCATGCCGCCAGCTGTGCTGCTTCCCCTTCCTCTTCCTGCCCACTTCTTCTCCCCCGACTCTACACTTGAGGTGGATATCATATGTGGCTGAGAGAGTCAAATAAGAAAAAGGAAAGTAGGAAGGAGTAGATGGGTCCAGAGCCATGGTGTAGGAGAGGATAAGGAAGATGCTTAATCAGAACGGATGGCTCAGAACATAATCCAAAATTCATTCTAGCATACGTTAGTGTGAATCATCTATGTTCTGTACATATGGTGTAGTATATGTTCTTATCGTATCTAGTATCTGAAGGATATAACAGAATCAAGATGAACTCACATAATGTAACACTAAAACATCATCTACTACTATATAAGATATAGTGATAGGTTGTCGTATCATCATTGCCGAAGGATAAGGGTCGAAGGACAGTCAACTTTATCTACGGCTACATAGTTTTCTGCCTCGCCTGTCGAATGGATGCAGGGAATATGTCCTGATCACCATGTCGTACCGTAGATTAATGCAAATGGAGCTAGAAATATCCGTCGTTAACCGGTCACTAGTCCGTCGCTAACTGAGATTTTTTTGAAAAAAATTGTAGCACTTTCCCTGTTCACAAAAATATGCATAAACCAAACCAATATATAATACACACCAATTATCCAACAATCACATAGACCAAATATATAATGCACACCAATTATCCAAGAATCACATAGACCAAATATGGACATACGAATTTAATGCACACCAATTATCCAAGAATCATATAGACCAAACCAAATTAATATAAAATAGACATCAATTATCCTGAAGAGTAACCTAATATCCGTCGTTATAATCCGATCATAGCACAAATATTCCAAAATTCTCACAAATATTCCAAATTTTCTTAATTACAATACTTTAAGGAGGAGGAGTTCGATTGCCCGGATGGCTCAGATAAAATAGCAAAAATTCGATTTATCTCCAAGTGTGAGAACGGATGGCTCAGAACACAATCCAAAATTCATTCTAGCATACATTAGTGTGATCTATGTTCTGTACATATGGTGTAGTATATGTTCTTATCGTATCTAGTATCTGAAGGATATAACAGAATCAAGATGAACTCACATAATGTAATACTAAAACATCATCTACTACTATATAAGATATAGTGATAGGTTATCGTATCATCATTACCGAGGGATGAGGGTCGAGGACAGTCAACTTTATCTACGACGACATAGTTTCTGCCTCGCCAGTCGAATGGCTGCAGGGACTATGTCCTGATCACCATATCGTACCGTAGATTAATGCAAATAGAGCTGGAGCCAAAATACAGAAACCAAAATATAAAATACAGAATCTAATCCCTGGGTTCGCCGAAAATACAAAACAGTTCTAATTCATATGTATTTTAAGTGTGAGAACGGATGGCTCAGAACACAACCCAACCGGGAGGATACTCTTAGAGATCCATCTGAGTAGGACGTATACTCTGAGAGATCACCTTTACAAGAATGATATCAGTAGTAGGATTGAGTGTTGGAGGAGATATTATCAGAGTATACGTCCTACTCAGATGGGTCTCTCACCGTTACTATTTTTTCTGACAGCATGGTGGATGTGCTCCGTCAACAGATTATTGCTCTGAGCCAAAACTTTGCCCCGGAGCTAAAGTTGACATCCTTCGTGTAGAGCTCGAGTGAGAGGTTCCTGACAGCATAGTGGTCTCCTTTGTCAAAGTATCCGTGCTCGTCCCACAACCAATGTGGGATGAGCACGGATACTTTGACAAAGGAGACCACCATGCTGTCAGGAACCTCTCACTCGAGCTCTACACGAAGGATGTCCACTTGAGCTCCGGAGCAAAGTTTTGGCTGGAAGCAAGAATCTGTTGACGGAGCACATCCACCATGCTGCCTGAAAAAAATAGTAACGGTGAGAGACCCATCTGAGTAGGACATATACTCTGATAATATCTCCTCCAACACTCAATCCCACTACTGATATCATTCTTGTAAAGGTGATCTCTCAGAGTATACGTCCTACTCAGATGGATCTCTCAGAGTATCCTCTCTGGTTGGTTGTCGTATCATCATTGCCGAGGGATGAGGGTCGTAGGACAGTCAACTTTATCTACGGCTACATAGTTTTTGCCTTACCAGTCGAATGGCTGCAGGGACTATGTCCTGATCACCATGTCGTAGTCCAATACAATCCAGAGATTGACACAGTACTAATTCATATATAGTCCAATACAAATAGTCTAATACAAAAACAACCCAATAAAAGTCCAATACAAATACTAATAGCTAATGAGAACCACGCAGCTCACACAACGCTCAGTGATACGATCATACAACCACCTTGAATAAGCGGGATCTTTGGCGTGAGGAGAGATGTAGTCCCTTGCAAGTGCTGCATGAATAGAACTTTCGATCTCACTAGCAACCGGTGCTGGATGAATAAACTCCTAGTCTCACTAGCTACGGTGCCACTTCCTCCTTAACTGTAGGAGGAGCCACCTCAGCATTCACTGTTTCCCTCAAACGACGTGCCGCTCCTCGGGTCATGGGTGCTATCTGGTAAGATCGATATTCACAAATATAATTGTAACATAAGCAAGCTAAAGGAACCATCATGTAATTTGAGTATTTTTCTAAAGCAGATAAAGTACAAAAAATTCAATTTTTTGCCAAGTTGAGAACGGATGGCTCAGAACACAACCCAAGATTTATTCTAGCATACATTAGTGTGAATCATCTATGTTCTGTACATATGGTGTAGTATATGTTCTTATCGTATCTAGTATCTAAAGAATGTAACAGAATCAAGATGAACTCACATAATGTAATACTAAGACATCATCTACTACTATATAAGATATAGTGATAGGTTGTCATATCATCATTGTCGAGGAATGAGGGTCGGAGGATATCAACTTTATCTACGGCTACATAGTTTTTGCCTCGCCAGTCGAATGGCTGCAGGAACTATGTCCTGATCACCATGTCGTACCGTAGATTAATGCAAATAGAGCTGGAGCTGGAGCCAAAATACAGTACTACTTCACCATGTCGTACCATTTTACTCTCTCACTCTCTCTTCTCTCCCCTCCGGCGCTGTCACTCTCTCCGGCGCTCTCACACTACTAATTTCTATGTGTTTTAAGTGTGAGAACGGATGGCTCAGAACACAACCCAAAATTCATTCTAGCATACATTAGTGTGAATCATCTATGTTCTGTATTATGGTGTGTATATGTTCTTATCGTATCTAGTATTTGAAGGATATAACAGAATCAAGATGAACTCACATAATGTAATACTAAGACATCATCTACTACTATATAAGATATAGTAATAGGTTATCGTATCATCATTGCCGAGGATGAGGGTCGAAGGACAGTCAACTTTATCTACGGCTACATAGTTTCTGTCTCGCCAGTCGAATGGCTGCAGGGACTATGTCCTGATCACCATGTCGTACCGTAGATTAATGCAAATGGAGCTGGAAAAATCCGTCGCTAACCGGTCACTAGTTCGTCGCTAACTGAGATTGTCACATCACATATGTATCACAGTTAGATGTATAGATATATACATCTATATAGAAGCACACAACTGATACATCTAAGGGTCGGTTTTCCAGAAAAAATTCACTTAT
>JANAVB010010822.1:0-39134 GCA_029216955.1 Iris pallida
TGCTGCTAAATTAGCCTTAGTTTTGCAAGCTTATCTATTTTCGAGCTTGGTCTGACATATTTTATTGGGTGGCCACCCACTACATATGTCGAATCAGAACCGGTACATGATGGTCTGATCAACCTATTGCACTTTGGTTCGCTTTTTCATGTATCAATCTACGAGAATGGAGACATAGTTAAACTGACCCTAGATCTCATTCGCGACAGCCTTGACAATTCTCTTTGAAATCTTTTCATCGCCTATGAACCTCGTATTCGTACTCATCGAATTAAATTTAATCATGACCTGACCTCCATCATTGGATGCTCGTGCTCATACTTTGATTTCATTGATTTCCCTTCTTGTCCAAATCTTATTTTATTCCAAAATTGATCAACTTAGATCGTCAAGACAAAAATCTATTTGTAATTTGTTGTGCCTAAATTTTAATTTTTGCCATTTTATGGAATAGTAACATTTAATAATTTCTTAGTTGCTTGTTAATGACCAATTTTTATATAGGATGTTAGACAGCCCTACAACCTTGATGATTGTTGTTCCCTTACCTTCCCAATTAGGACACCCTAGATTGTTTGTGTGTTAATATCATAGTACTGTTTTGACCTAGAATGATTAGTGTACCTAGGTGAGACTTCCAACTGCTACGGTATGCCCTGACCTTGTATACTATTCCTTCAAATTGCATGATTTAGATAATTTTTTTTAGACCTTGATTGTTGGGAAATAGGAACGTCACCCCATTAGTATCAGTTGTAGATATATATAGGTTAGTCCTTGATGTGGGAATGTGTGTCTATAAATATGTAGCTTATGAGATTTATGAGAGATTATAGTATCAGCCTTGATAGGATGTACTAGTCTTTTGGTGAGTATAAATGTGTTATGAGAGATAGGGGCCTATATGTCTTAGTAATGCATCGTTCCTATGGTAATAGAATATATTAATAGATGGTTAATAGGAAGATAATAGTTTGAGCATACCTATAGCCTATGATTAGTTCCTTTTCATCCTTAGTTAAGACCACTTTAAAATAGGTCCAGTCCCTTGGATATAGGTTCCAGTCCATATTTTATTGAAGTTTTATTACCGCCGTACAGCAGAGCAGTGTTGAAGGTATTCCTAGATTGACACTATTTAGACGTCCGTTTATTATTCCAGTGTTAGGAAGTGTTTCCTTAGATATTGGGTAGGTTAGAGGCTCTAGAAGGAGTACTATCGATCTTAAATTTCGAGGACGAAATTTTTCTAAAGTGGGTAGAGTTGTAGCACCCAGTTTTCCAAATGAGGGTAATTTCAAATTTTGTATTTATAATTATTTTAATAATGATATTTAATTCATGATATGATTTTTGGTGATTTTAAATTATTTTAAAATTATTTAAATCAATGACTTGTGGTTTTGACGTTTTGCTAGTGAAACCCTAGAGACTGTTTGACCTAGAGCCTAACCATGTGATTATGATATTTTAATGTCATTTCTGGCCTAAGAATATTTTGCATTTGACCTCTTTGAATTATTTTGATATTATTTTATTATTTATGATATTTTTTTGGGATTATTTGAGTCGGGTTCGAATTTCATCTCAATCCGACTTGTAACGGGGATCCGGGGGTAACTTAGACTCTAGTTGGACCCATGCATTAGTTAGCCATGGCCCACATTTTAATTAGTCATGTTAGAAAGATTAGTCATAATCCTAATTATTAGGTTAACCATTTAGAGTTTTTATTTTGACCCTTTTACCCCCAAACACTAACCAAAATTGTTTTAAACACTTGTAACTAAGGAAGGGGCAAACTTGTAATATTCAATGAGGGGGGATAACCATTGTGGCCGGCCCTAATAGGACTCCCATCTCATTTCCTTTCTTTGAGAAGTCTTCTTTCCCAAGTGCTCTCAAGCTCTCCCAAGGAAGAAGCTTTTCTCCTTGGATTTTCTCTCCTTTAGGTAATATTTCCTTCTCTTTTATTTCTCCATTTTGCATTTAGGAAAGATTTAACCATAGGAATGACCCCCATTGTTGTGTCCCTATTTTGTGTCCTCTTGTGTCCATTATGTGTCCTTTAGGGATTTCTATTGTATTATTGTTGTGTCTTGTGTTCATGGGAAAAACCCCCAAACTTGGACACACTTTATATTTAAAATATTAATTAAATGAATTAATTTATATTAAATCTCAGATTTGAATATGTAGAGATGTGTTCTTGAGTACTTTATATTTCATTCATGTATCTCTTATAGATGTGTTCATGTTACATATATAGATTTGTGTATGTATATATATATATATATATATATATATATATATATATATATATATTTTTTATATATATATATATATATATATATATATATATTTTTTTTCATGTTACATATATGTATATATATATAAAACACATATATATATATATATATATATATATATATATATATATATATATATATATATATATATTGTAATGAGAGTGTATCTATATTTATATATGTAATAAATGGTTCATGATGATTATATAATCAAGTTTGTGAGTGTGGTTTCTCATATTATTATTGTCATTATTGTTGTGGATAATTAGGATATATATTGTGTATTGTTTTGGCTCAAACTATCTAAATCCGTCATGATTTTTATCCACGTTTTTAATTTCAGCCCTAACTTAGAAATGTCATAACTTCTAGCTCAAAGCTCGGTTTAATCTTCCGTTTTTTAAAAAGAAGCGTATTGAAGTTAGCTTTCCAGAAACATGTATTAATAGGCCAAATCCTTTCTGTAACTTTCTGGAGAATTATTTGAGTGTCAGCTGTATGAAAGACAAACGCGTTCTCGGTGTTTTCGGATACCGGGGGTTTTCGGAAACGAATATGCGATCCGTTTGAAGTTTCGGAAAGCTAACACATAGATCTATAACATATTCTAATCCTAGATTTTAATTCATGCTAAGATGGTACAGTATTGTTTATTAGTAGGAGTTACTATTCGGCATATGCATTTTGTGCACCCTTGTGTGTAATATAATGTTCGATTTGATTTTAATCCATGTTAATGTATATACATTATATAATTAAATAGAGAATGCAAGCATGAGTAAATGGTTAAATAAATGATGTATGAGGTGTAAGTACCCTATCTAATGTAAGCATGTATAAGTATGACTTGTAATGAATATGTAGGTTCCATAGTATGTAATGTATGGTGCATATAGTAGTGCAAGAGAATAAATGAATGATGAATGAATGCAAGCATGAATGTAATATAATAATAGATGTAATGTATGCAATATATAAGTTAATGAGATATAATGTTCTATGTTAACACAAATCCTATATTACCTCATGTACTCCCTTACACTATGTTGACACTATCACACTTGACACTTTGTTCACTTACACTTTGACACTCTTTGATATGTATACACTATGTATGCCCATTTAACCCTCACTTGCCCCTTTGCCATGTTCACATACACACACATAGCCTCTGAAATAAGTATTTATGAATATAGTTAACTTAGCTATGTATGTATATTATATATATGTTAGCATATTGTGTTGTAATATATAAGTTTATATAACCATTTGAAATGCCATGATTATAGACCTAATGTTGAATACCAATATATGCATGTGTATATATGTGTAGACATATATAGCTTAAGTAATAGATTACCTAGTGTATATCTAATGTGAATTCTTGTCTATTTGAGTATTGAATAATTGCATGCTATATAGAGTTGGGTGTATGTTGGCTTGTATAGCCTTGTATTGATGTGTGTTGCTAGGATAGTCTTGGTTAGGTCTAGTAAAACTTGCTGGGTTAGGACATGACCTAGTTTGACCTAGTTTGACCTTGTTTGACTAGTGCAGTTGACCAAGGGTTGACTTTAGCCTAGTTTGACCTAGATTCATGTAGAATGCATTGTAGTGCTTTATATTATCCTTCTGGACATGTTGTGACTTGTGCTGTTCTAATTAGGAGCCAGACACTTCTCCTCGTACAGTATCTTTACCTTGGACATTCAGATATCAGGCGAGTACATTCTCTGATCTTTTCATACATGTCTGGATTATATTCTTGTTCTAGGTTACTCTACTTGATGCTGCACGTATCTTCACGGAGATGTTATCCCTCTACGGGTGCATCGGGTATTTCATGTTCATGTACTTTATCATGTGCATCAGGTACTCCTTGTACTCGTACTAGGTCATATTTTTACATGTTCTCATGTGCTTCATGTGCTTCATGTGCTTTCATGTGCTTATCATGTGCCTCATGTACTACTCATTATACGAGTTCACGTATCTTAGCTGTATTCATGTGCTTATAACATAACTTGAACGGATCCTTGTGTATTGATTGGGGCGGGGTGAGTAGAATTGGTTATGTGATCACTATCCCCAGTAGCTGTATTCATGTGCCTCCTTATTTGTATTCATGTGCCCCCAAGCCGTTTACATAACCATTGTGCTCTAAATCACATAGCCACTTACAGTCTCTACTATCATGTATTTACTTTCAGTTACAAAATATCTCCTGTTTACTCGTACTTCTTATTCAGCACTTCCTATATTTTACTCTATTGCATGATTTATACTCCTAACCTGCTATGAACTATTTTAGAGATATGTGCTCATTCCTGTCCTGACTGGACCGGTTGACAAATTTTACAGATAGCTGGAGGTTACCTGCTAGCCTAGAGGAGACACATTAGAGGTTGTTTAGATAGTTATGTCAATTGTCTGGAGTTGTATTTACTTTATGGATTACTGTATCTGAGTTTGGAGATTTGAGATGTATTTCTGGATTTGTGTATCTTAGACACTTAGATTTCTCTCTATTGTACCTCTTTTGGATTTCATGTTTTATCTATCCTTATCATGCTCTACCTTAGATGTGATTGAGTCTGTACCTGCTATGTCACCCCCATTCGGGGAGTATAAACTGTTTAGCCTTATACTGTTAGATGCATGAGACCTAGGACAGCGTTCTACCGCCGACACTGCGGCGTAGGCTGGACGTACCCACTTCTCGTGCCCTAACTCTAGGGTGCGGGTCGTGACAAAGTCCATTTCACCCTGATATGGCAAATAAGGCCTGGCCACACAATGCTACATTATGACAATGCAAACCCTATACCTCTCACTGATACACTCTTACACCAACACTCACATGAACCTAGACTATCACTCTATTCTCTGATACCATTTTATCCTGATATGCATATCCCTTGCTAACATCCTAACCTCTGAAACATTCCCCATACACTACACTTAAGACACTCTAACACCTACTAACACTCTAAAACTAAAGCCTCTTCCCATCTGTTGTAGGCATGTCCCCAAGCCCTCATCCATTCACTGGCTCGAGTAGGGAAGTCCCCTGCTCACTCACTGTCCAATCGAGTGCACACACCCAACCCCTCACCGACCTAAACCTCCTCTCCTACAAATACCAACATATATATACATCTATATACATACATATACATATGCAAATCATGTATTCTAATCCACTCCCTCACACATTTTATCATATATTAACTCAAGCCAAGCCACACTCCCTTCTATGAAATTTCTGATACATAACACATTCACAAGACCCAGCCAAAGCAAAATGGCCCGACCCCCTCTCTCTGATACTTCTGAAAACTCACACTAACTCTCTCCCTAGGATACCCAACATGTGCACGAGTGCACAATGCCTTAGCTTCTACTGCCTGGGTATGCAGGGGTGACCCAAGCTGCTGCCTCTGATACAGGTTTCTAACCCACTCCTCACCTACAACAGGGCTATGGACAAGTGGGCAAATGCTCTCGACCATCCTGGAAAGGGATCCCCTACTGCCAGTGAGGACTGGACACCCACAGTCAACACAAAGCAACCCAAAACAGTGAACCACCCCATTGAAATATCAATATACACAATCCCCTCCATATGTGTGTGTGTGTGTATATATATGTATTTTTTTTTTTGTGTGTATATATATATATATATATATATATATATATATATATATATATAGATGAAAGATACATAGAAACCTTGCACATAACTAACAAATGAACAACCCACACTATATCTAAGAAAAACTAAAAAGAACAGAATGTATTTAACCATTGTGACATTCTAGCAAACACCTACGGGTCCAAATTCGTAGCCCTACTCAAATGGATACAAAACTATGGATAACCATCATAATAGGGCTCCCAAGGACATCAATATACTTCCTATTAGTCAAGGGGTGGGTCTCCTATATGAATACATAAAATTTGTCCATAGAAATGCAAGTTTAGAGGGTTATATATGTAGAAAGAAGCCCTCACAAATCTCCACGAAAATAGGGAAGATGGATGGAGAAGGAGCCTTCAAACCCTTGCTAGAGCCTTTTCCTAGCCTCCTTGAGCTCCCCCAAGCTTTTGCCCAACAAATGGAGAAAAGAGGAGGAAATTTGGGAAAGTTTGGAATGGAGGAAAGGATGGAAACCCTAAAAATAAATAGTGGCTGCCATTTGGGGGTTTGAGGGGATTACATAGGCTCTAGACTAGCCCTAATCTTTTCATTACACTTAGTATTAAGTGGGTCCTTAAGTAGGCTAAGTGGTTTGGCTCTAATTAAGGCTTGTGTTCAACCTAACCACGAATAGAGTCTAAATAATCTAAATAATTGTTCAAGTCAAACTAAATGGGGTATACCATGACTAATGATTAGTTAGACTACTAATAATTACATCCATCATATTTAAAAGAAAAAAATATACTCAATTTATGAAATGACAAAAATACCTTTGTCCTAGAAAAGTGGTAGTGACAACATGAACCCCCAACTGAAGACTAGGTGATTGAAATCGATCTCAATAATGAAGGCGTTCAAAGCCTGTCTTTATTAGTAAAAATCCGATCACAAGATAAAATGCCTGCTCTAGAAATCATAGTTCGGTAATATATTAACGTCTTCACCTGGAGATACGAACATATTTTAGGCTTCGACCGTTAGATAGCCTTACATCGAATAAATATACAGGAAAACATAAAATCCATCAAATAACAGCAACGAAGGTTTCACATTAAAATGATGGAGGCCATCAAAGCTGAGGTTAAAAGTTTAATTGAATTCGACTTTATTCATAAGGAACAACACCTTGAATGGGTGGTAAATGTTATTCCCATACTTAAAATGAGCGACAAGATCTGGATCCGCATAGAATACTGAGACCTAAACGTGGCTTTCTCGGAAGACAAATTTTCTCTACCAATCGCCAATATTATGATTGACAATAATGTGGCTTTGGGCATATGTCCTTCATATACGGTTTCTTCAGGTATAACCAAATTAAAATAAACTATGATGATGAGAAGCATAGTTTGTCTTGGACATTGTTGAGGGTATACTGCTACATTGTAATACCTTTTGGACATAAGAACATTAGTGCCACGTATCACGAGAATGATTCTTTTACGATTATCTACATAATAATATGGAATGTTAGGCAGACGATATTGTCATCAAGAGAAAATATAAAGATGATCATCTCACGAACTAGAGGACATTATTTGAATTGGTATGCACCTATTAAGTAATTAAAAATGAACCCAATAAAGTCATTTCTTGTTGGTCCAATGGTAAATTCTTTGTATTCATCATCACATCCACATGCATTTACCTCGACCCAGACAAAGTCAAAGCCATCCTTAACATGCAACCACCCAAAAATCTCAAAGTTCCGAGGGGACTTCAAGGCATATTGGACTATATCAAACGATTCATTGTTAATCTCTCTAGTATATGTAAACCATTCTCCTGACATATAAAGCAGGGCATTGCCTTCTTATGGGATGAAGCATGCCAACAGGCCTCCTATGATATCAAGTGATACTTGATGAATCCACCGATAATGGTAGCCCCTTCAGGGGTAAACCATTTATTTATACTTCAAGCAATAGACCATGCTTTGGTGGTTTGCTAGCATAAGAGCATATACGGGCCACGAACATGTGATTTACTACCTGAGTTGGATGATAATCAGTCATGAGCACCAATATAATATTATCTAAAAGGAGTTCTCAGCCCTGATCTTTGTTATCCATAAGACATACTATTATATGATCAAGCATGTGATTCACGTCATTTCTTGGTGTTAGCCGAATAATTATATCATGTTTTAGAATATGGCTAATCAATTAAGTTTAATATAATGATGGTACTAATATTCATATAATCACTATTATGTAGCTATTTAAACTTAGCATTGTCCTACTGTTCATCAAATTTATCATAATATTATACTGTTATTTTCGTCTAACAGGTACATGCAAACAAGCTGTAAGCATGATCAAACCAGGACATATGTAATAAAGTGACAAAGGGGGAGAAAAATTGATACAAGCCACAACTACTGAACCGAAGAAAACAAATACTCACAAAACTGTGGGGGACATGGAAGCATTGTACCAGTATGGTATCAACGTATCGTATCGCATATCAGCTACGATTTAATAATTATCAAAATGGGGGATATTGTTGGCCCAAATAGTTATTGGTCAACTTGATTTTGATATTGATCGAACCATGCCTTGATATGACTCGATACGACATAATCAACACATTAGTCAGCACGTCAGCAAAAAGTCAGCACTACATATTATATCATTTTTCGTGCAACAAGGACATCTAGATTTTATCATTTGTTATATATTTTACCTTTATTTTATATGTACAGATGTGCATTGGGTCGTATTGGCACTAGGAAACTCATCCCCAGCCTAAACCATATTTTTATTCCACCAAATAAATATGACCTAAACCCAAACTTTTTTGGTAAGAACTTGGTAAGAACTTTGGGAGAACTCTATCCGAACTTTGCCAAATTCAAACCCTAGGTCATTCTGAACCAAAATGAACCCAAAAACGCTAGTAGCTGAACTCGGTCCGAGTTCACCCCAAACTATGTTCGAGTTTGCCCCAAACTCGGGTCTAGTTCGCCCCGAACTCGTTCATCATGAATTCCCTCCTAGTCAGAATGAAATACCTATTCTCTTGGCTACAATGCTTCAAAAATTTGAACGTTAAGGCATCTGAGTTCTGCCTAAACCTTGCCTTAGAAAATGCTATAAAAAGGCAATGAATTTCCCATTCGTAATCACCCATTCAATCTTCTTATTTATTCCAGAGCAAAAGCCTTCTCCATCCCCACGATCAACTTCCAGCCTTCTAGTGCCAACGCGGGTTCCAATTTTAGAAGTTTGATCGAGTTGTAAATCTTATATTTCAAAGTGTTATCTCTACACTTGTTATTGTGAATTCACAAGTTCTTCATATTAAAGCTCGTGGTTGAAGTTACCGTGCCCTTCGGATAAAATCATGAGGTTGTAAGAAGTCGACTTGCCCTTCAAATTAAAGCACGTGGTGTAACTACTAATTCAAATAGTAGTTTAACAGCGGGCAAGAGTTCTCATGACTGGACTAGTACTCACAGGGGTTAACCAGTATAAACCTCAGTGTTTGTATTTGCTCTTCTAAACTTGTTTGCTTTATGCATTTACTTTTATACTGCATGTTTTACATTTATTTGTTTACTGTCATAAATATTTTTAAGTGGTGATTGTTATTTCGATGCACAAACACACTCTATTCCCCCCTCTAAAGGTGCTCAACGGTCCAACAATTAGTATCAGAGCAAGGACTCTATTATTGGGCTTAACATCCTTAGAGTAGATCCTTATTATCAATTGTTACCCTCTGATTCAAATTTCCTATAATTGGTAGAGCGGGTTATATTCATATATAACACTCTAGAGAGCACATATGGCAGTCATGAAATCAATGTTTACAAGTGAAGGGTAATCTACAAATAGACTCACGTTATTTGATAGAACCAACTACACATACTGGAAAACAAGAATGAGCTGGTATATGAAGTCTCTAGACTTTGACTTATGGTCAACTGTTATCAATGGCAATAAGAAGCCTACTATCACTTGTACTCTCACTTTCTCTATTATTAACAAGCCTTATTATAGTTATACTGAGGAAGTGAAGAACTTAGCTAGCCTTGATGCAAAAGAAATGCATGCTTTATATTGTGTTGTAGACATAAATATATTTAATCTTATTACTACTTGCACTACATCTCATAAATTTTGAAAACTTCTTGAAGCTACTCATGAGTGCAGGTATGAAAGCAAAGCTAGTAACTCCAGAGATGAGGATAGTGCTCATAATGATGCAAATGTGTGCATGATGGCATCGAGATTTAAGGTACAACACAATCCATTATATGAAGAAGAGATGTATGCCACAACTGCAGAAGATCAGGCCACATCATAGAATATTGCCCTACTACTAAAGGGGAAAATTGCTATTAACGACTTAATAAGGAAAGATTGTCATCTCGCAAGTATGCTAACATGAGCATATGGTGTGAAAGTAAAGCAAGCGACTCAAAAGAAGAAAAGATACCTCACCAAGCTATAAATATATGTACAATAGTATTATCTAACAAGGTACAAAATAATCTTGTTTATGAAGAGAGTGAATTTTCTTATGATGAGTTATCTGATGCTTTCAGTGATCTGTTGAAAAAATACAAGAAAGTATTAGTTAAGTATAAGCAACTAGAAAGGATATTATATCCTATAAGCGTGAGAATGAAAATCTTACTTGCTTATTGAATGATGATAGAAATACTTGTACTTCTGATAATTCTACTGAGATTTTAACACTTGAGTTTAGATTGCATGAGGTACTTGATTGCATCGAGAAAAGCACTCAAGAAAATGCTAAACTTAAGGAGCAATTAGAATCATAAAAGAAGTATTCTATTGCTTCATGTAGAATTGATTCTTTTACTGCTAAATATGATGAGGCATTTGCAATCTCAAGAAGGTTAGAGATTAGGTTGGAAAAATAGGCAATACCTACTATCCAATCAAATATATGTTCTATGACACATCACATACATGATAGGACACGATAAAAGAAAGCAGACAAACCAAATGCTACACATCGTCATGCTTTCTATTACAAGTATCCACGCACATCATTTCACACCACTACACATTCTCATACTACTCCATCTCATACTGCTGCACATAGCACTAATGTTAATACTTTTCGTCAATATTGGAGTATAAAAGGACATTTTTAGTCAAATTCAAACTAAAAAACTTGTTGATATGAACTTGTGCAAATGGGTTCCAAAAGCTGACAAATGTGGATCCAAGTTTTGGATACCAAAGTATTCGCCTCTTAGTGTAGGTAAAGCTTCTCATATCAAATAGAACCATGGAACATACTGGTAATTACAAAGCTACAAAGTTCATCTTCCAAGCAATTGCACCAACATAAGTGTGGTCACTAGAACCACTTTGCTAACATGCTAAACAATTCTTTCTAAATAGCAAAATTTCTAGAATCATATAGAAGTATGGAAAATATAGGGTTCATGCATATCACAATTTGCCGCATAACTTTGGTCCAAACATGTCCGTATAAAGGAGAGCCGCGTGACAGATTCAATACCTTATGCGGCCCGTCGACAACCAGACATATTCGAGCCGCAGAAGAAAGATATGCGGCCAAGTGGATCAGTTCGTCTGATAAAGATGACAAGTTCTGTCAAAAATGACAAAAATGACAGCTCTGACACTCTGACAAAAAGATAAGACATGAGACGTCGCCAAAAGCAGGGTTCATAGCTTTCATGCGGCCAGAAGGAGTGTTACCCAAGCCGCATGAACCTTATGCGACTCAAATATATGCGGCCCCAAAGTCTCCGAACTTCATGTGGCCAAGGGTAACTGTGACCCAAGCCGCATGAGCTTTATGCGGCCCAAAATACATAATCTATGTGGCTTAAAAATCCTTAAGCTATATGCGGGCTAAGGAAGATTACGACTTAAGTCGCATGAGTCTCATGCGGCCCCACATGGTCGAAAACTGAGAGGCTCATATGGCTCAAAATGATTCCTATCCTGCGATAGAACACGTGGTAGGCTGACCAAGTCTCAACCACCCAGATTTGCTGTAACAAAATCCCAACAAATCGACAGTTGGCGGCCAAAGAGCGGGTCTTCATGTGCTGATTAGCCACGTGTCCACAGGCCATCTATACGGCTCAAAATACATACCACTAAATAGCAGGGTGACATACCCCTGCAAAAGGCTGGCAACCTTAGGCAATTTCTTCAAGAGCTAAAGACTGTGTCAGATAGTCCAAGGAGCAAGGCAGAGTTGATACACTTTCTCTAGCCTCCACCATCACATCCAGAATCAAAAACAAACAATTGTACTTAGATTGTTTCCTAAGATTTCTTTCTAGGCTTTTCTTTGTACAAGCGAGTTTGCAATCAATTTCAGTATTTCTGTAATACTTGTCTTTGACTTTTAATAGCAAACACAATGGCGACTCTACTGGGGACGTCCTTCTCCTCTGATGAGAAGCTGGTGACGTAATCTGACGGGTCCAAGCTCGGCTCTAGTAGCAAATGCTTGTGGGTCGTTTTGACCAACAAGCTTCGAAGAAATGCTCTCTGAAGGGAGAGACAGCCCATCACAGAAGCGAGCCAACCCAGAGAGAACTCGCATGACGTCGACGCACAAAACTATTGCCCCCGACCAAGTTCTCGAAGAAGCTCCTTCTGCAGCCCAAGACGGTGACCAATGCTATCCTGCAGCTTTGTTTCCAACCGCAGAAGACCCCACTGTCCCCAAATCCAGCAGAGAAAAATACTACGATGCTGAGTTTTTTGGGGCACAAGGAAAATCCATGCAGATAAAGAAGATGCCGTATAAGAGAGACGGGCAGTCTGTCCATGCGGCAGCCAACTCTAGCCGCAGGCAGACAACTCATGCGGCAGCCAACTCTGGCCGCAGGAAGATAGCCCATAAGGCAGCCAACTCTAGCCATAGAAAGATGGCCTATGCGGCAGCCAGCTCTGGCCGTAGGAAGATAGCCCATGCGGCAGACAGTCCTTGCCTCAGACAGGATGTCTCATACGGCCCTGTCAGAAGCTCTGTGTTCAACCGTCTCTCATACGGGCCCGACTCCGTACGACCCATTGAGAATATGGGCAGTATCAATCTGGACTCTTTTTACTATGCGCCATTGGTGCTAAGTCACAGAAGTCTAGGGCAGTGCGGACCCAACAAGCCTAGTCAACTGTCCAAGTTGCTGACTGTCAGCGGGCCCCGTTAACTGTTATACGGGCTCCTGATGGTAAGTTGTACAGAACCACTCGCGTCCAGTCCCCTAGGGCTAACAGATTGGATGGGTCTTTAAAGTCTCCCTCGAACGATCCAGAGCAAGTGCTTTTACTAGCCTCGGATCAGGAAGCAAACATGATACCTAATCACCTGTGCGCTAGGGATACCCGAGTCCACAAGTTTGGAGCAAAGCTAGATCAGCTTGCTACCGACTTGCGTGAGATGATTACTCACAAACGTAAGATGGCAACATTGGCATGCGAAGAGTCCCTCTCGGGATGTCCTTGTACCTAAGTCATCATCAACTGCTGCAGCGATAAATCGACAGTACCTGAAGGTAGACAGTCAGTTTTCTAATGACTATAACAGCCAGCACCTGTCCGACAACAACTCAAGAAACAGGTGCAAATTCCAGGAGATGAGGGGTTTCCTTTCGCCTCCTGTAATTCAACTCAGATGGTTCCTCCTGGCAAGGGAGGAAAGAAGACAGGCTCTTCCATCCCGACAATCTCGGCCAGTATTACAAGGAAACTCTCATCTGGAGGATTCCCGCCGACAACCACAGGAGGTGTCCATTTAGGCACTCGATCCAAAAAGAAGCTTCCAGCACCCAGGGGTGCACCTTCAGCCTCCTTGAGAGTAGATGAAGCTGGGGGTAGCAGTCCCCTTAATATATGCGACAACCCGGTATACCAAGAGCACACGCAGGGGGGAAAGAGCCCCCAGAACTGCACAACAGACTTGAACTCTCCTAAGGGCCGCCACCCTCACCAAGACGATGTGGCTTCCTGAGGGGGTAGCACCCCTTCCGAGTTTGAAGAAGATGATATTCTGATATTCCCCGACAGTTTCTCTGCACAAGGGTACGGCACAAAGAGCACCTCTGCTATGATCCCTTCCACCTCTACCCAGGTGAGGACAGTCTTTATGGATAACGATGATCATGAAGTGTCTACTGGTTTCATGATCCGTACCCTAGAGTAAGGGCACGAGAAGTGGGTACGTCCAACCTACGCCGCGGTGTCGGCGGTAGAACGATGTCCTAGGTCAACATCTAAAATTATAAAAGTACCTGAACAGTATATACACTCCAAATGGAGGTGACATAGCAAATACAGTCTCAATCACATCTAAGGTAGAGCATGATGAAAGATAGATAAAATATAAAATCCACAAAGAGATACCGCAGATAGAAGTCTAAGTGTCTAAGATACACAAACCCAAAAAATATCTCAAATCTCAAATACAGTAATCCATAAAGTAAATATAACTCAAGACAACTAAAATAACTATCTATACAATCTCTACTGTGTCTCCTCTAGGCTAGCAGGCAACCTCCAAGCTATCTGTAAAATTTATCAACAGGTCCAGTCAGGACAGGAACGAGTACAACTCATCAAGAAAACCCAAGTAAATGACAGAGAACTATAAAGCAGTTATAGACAGTTGTATTGATGAATATGGCAGTTTATATTCAGGTGATGGTAAGAAAGACAGATAAGTGCAAGGAAAGTAAGTAACTAAACAAGAGGAGAATCATGGCAATAAAGACTATAAAAATAGAACTAGCTAAACCAGGGTAATATGTTATAAGTCCATACAGTAAATGTATACGAGTGTAACTCCAATGTAAGTCCAGTACAAAATGAATCTAATATAAGATAAATCTAGTAAGTGACGATTCCAGTCATAGTGATCAATGATTCCAGGGTGAGTCCAATCTATACTCTAGCAGTGTGTTTTAAAATACCGAGATCGACATATAAACGGCTATAGGTAATCTGACACATTACACACCTGGCCGGGTGTGAGATGGCTATCATTCCAGTTTGATTCCAGCATAGGGGTGATTCCAGAATTGGGGTATGTCTACATGTCTTATTCTAGTATTTCCCCTCCCAGCAAGTGAATCCAGAAATCCGACACAATGATTCAAGATGAGTCCAGCTAGAATATGATGATACCAGTAAATGACTCCAGAATGATTCCAGTAATAGAGGCCAGACAATAAATATGTGTCATATACATGAATCCAGAATATCCATACGTATTGTAACAGAGAATCGCATACAACTAACTAGAACTGAAATACAGTAATTGACAAGTAAATGAGAGAACTATCAGAGAATGTACTCGTCTGTATCCTGAGTATCTGAAGAATATATACTGTCCGAGGAGTGGTATCTTTCTCCTATAGAACATCACAAGTCACAATATGTCTAAAATGATAATGAGATGCAATTCAATGCATTCTATATGAATCTAGGTCAATCTAGACTAAGGTCAACGCTTGGTCAACTCTAGTCAACCCTAAAAGTCAAACTAGGTCAAACCTAAGTCAAACAAGTCTAACAAGTCTCACTAGGCCTAACCAAGCCTATACTAGCACTCACATAATCACAAGACAATGTGAACCACAACAATGTATAATATAAAATAGATAATATATATAAATACATACCTTCATACATACATGCATATCCACATTACGTACATATTTATATATATATAGGCATATGTTACATCATGCATATTTACATAGTTACATAGATATATACATTCTTGTACATTTACATACATATTTTTATACATTATATATGTTAACATTCATTACAATGCATTATATTTTACTTATACCTTTGATTGATTCATTCATTCATATATGACATTTATTCATGCATATTACATACTTACATGCATCTATACATTATGTACGTTGTATATAACATGTAAAAATAGAAGAGGAAAAAAAGGGAAAAAATTGAAATGGAAAGGGAAGGAAAGGAAAATGTAAGGAAAAGGGAAAACAGTGGACATATACATGCTTGCATCATATATTCTACATTACCATAAATGCTATCATTATATATTGCATTATGTTGTTTATATATTATGCATTCATATATATCATTACATGTATACCTTGCATTCATATCTAGCATTCATTATATACTTTTATGCATACATTGTATATCATTCTTTCATTCATGCATTTATGCATTGCTTACATACATTATATTAATTACATTCCTACATGCTTGCATAAAACCAAATATATACATTAATGTAAAGAAAATATATCATATATATATTATTTCATTCATCTAACATATCATGTATTACATACTCTATATTCATTTAATACCCATACTGCATAGGCTCATAGGTTACACAAAATACATATATCGTATAGTCACTCTTCTACTTAAAACCAATACTGTACCAATTGGGCATTCACTGAATTCTAATATTAAATTATGTCGTAGCCCTTTGTGTTATCTTTCTGAAACTTTAAACGGATCGCATTTTCGTGTCCGAAAGCTCCCAAAATCGCAAAAATACCGAAACACGTTCGTCTTTCGTACAGCTGACACTCAAATAATTCTACAGAAAGTTACAGAAGGAATTTGGCTTATTAAAATATATATTTGGAAAGCTAACTTCGATACGGTTTTTTTAAAAAAAATGGAAGATAAATCGGAGTTCTAAGCTAAAAGTTATGACATTTCTAAGTTGCTTTGGTTAATAAAAACGTGGATGAATATTATGACGAATTTGACAAAAGAACACATATAGGCCAAGATACTTGGATACAAACATAGGTATCCAAATTAAACTCATTCTAACCATCCTAACTAAGATCAATCCACTCTCTAACCATTATAAAACTGAATTTAAATATCTATTTAAACTATAATCATACATACATACACATGGGGTGTCCTAATTTGGGATCTATCAAGTAGGACACAAGACATATCTAAAATCCTCAAGAGAGCTCCAAATGGCCTCAAATTTGAATCTAAATAGGACACATCCATGAGGATGGATCCTACGGATTCAAAACTAATTTATATGCAAAAAAAATCAATTTAGAGGATGGATTTTACCTATTGGGAGTGGAATCCCAATAAAATCCTTTAGGACACGGCTCCGATACGAAAATCCCTCAAAGTGGACACTCCTGCTTGCACTCCTCTTCCAATCCTTGGTAGCACCCTTCCCTTGGAGAATAGGAAAGATTGAGGGAAGGTTTGGTGAAGGAATGATTTGATTTGGAGATCAAATCAATGGGAAGGCTCCCTAAAATTGGGGAGGAACAAAAGGAAAATAAAAGAGGCAAGATTGTAATGAATGAAATAAATCATTCTCTCCTAAAGGTGGATGCCATAAAGTGTCCATTAGGGCTAATGGGAAATGTCCTATTTGCCCTCTCTAGTCTCATATGGTTAAGTCTAGACTAGGTTCAAGTTTGGGGTCAAAATGATCTAGTTTTGAGTCTCTAACTTAACCATTCTAACATGATAAAAATTAGTTTAATTAACTAACTTAAATTTGGGTCTTGTGAGCCATGCTTAACTTAATATTGGGTCCCATCTAGAGTTTAAGCTACCCGGGTCACTATACAAGTCGGAACGAGACGAAACTCAAACCCGACTAAACAAATCCAATAAAAACAATATTAAAAATATAAAATTTTCCCAAAATATTAAAATATGAAAAATGACCAAAATCATAATACATCAATTTAAATATTATTAAAATAATCTAAAATTTACCAATTAATCAAAATCCTAAATAATTTAAAAGTAACAAAATGACCAAAATACCCTTAGCCTAAAAAGTTGTAAATAGTCATTCTAATCACACGGTTAGGTCCCCATGGTCATGATTAGTCTATAGGCTCAACAGTTCTAGAGTTCACTAGCTAACACATCAAAATTATAATTTACCAATTTTAAATAGTATTAAATTAATTAAAAATTTCTATAAATCATAAATTCTATTATTAAATAATAAACTTTTACAAAAGTTTAAAATTACCCTCAATTTAGAAAAGTGGGTGTTACAATCCTACCCCCTTAGAAAAATTTCGTCCTCGAAATAAAATGTTCATACTCCTTCTAGGTCAAACCCCCACAATCAAAGTCTCAGAACTTAAACAAATCATACGATTTAAAAGGACGACATACAAGGTCATGGCATACGGTGGTAGTGAAAGTCTCATCTAGGTATACTAGTCATGCTATACCAAAACGGCCATAGGGTATCAAACGTACAAGCAATCAGGGGTGTTAAACTGGAAAAGATACATAAATAACAAATCATCAAAACTGTAAGGCAGTCTACCATCTTATATGAAAAATGGTACTTATCAAAAAATAAAATAAAGATAACTACCAATTATCTATGAAGGGGTACAAAAAAAATCAAAATCAAAAGTTAAAGAATGAAAGTCAATTGCATTGAAATCCAATCACAATATAGGATTCTCTTAATCCTGTTAAGTTTAAATTGTAAGTTCTAAAAGTTATGTAGTTCGTGTGTGTATGGGTGTATGTGGACATGTTCATATGGTTAGATAGTAGGCATGTGTGTATGTGAAATATACATGAAAGTTTATAGGAGGATTTGGGTTTCAAAACAATAGCTATCAAGTTACACTACTCATGGCATATTGGTTAAACAATCTACAATACACAACCTATTTACTCATAACATGCATGGCTAACCATATATATATATATATATATATATATATATATATATATATATATATATATATATATATATATATATATACATTATAACATGTATGCATAAACTCTATATATATGTCAATATAGATATATGAACGTAATATAGAGAGGAAAGGTTAGGTTTACATGGCAGTGTATACTAAGTTAGGGTGTGTATGTCCTTGTACAGGATTATAGATTTAGTATTGAAAGGTTAAACCCAGTTTTAGTTCAGCATTTACATACAAAATCTGAAAATAAGCTAACATTTAAACCAGTGTAATATTAACATAATGCAGTTTCAATTTGAGGGGTTTGAAACATCACAATCAACTCAATGCTCCCAACACATCCTAACATGATAGAGATAAAACCCTAACATACTATCCATACATTCAACAATGTATATACCTCAAAATATTACATTAAAAAAATGGCAAATTGAACTAAACATTTGGCATCCAATATTAAGGGTTAATATGCATACGGTCTCAGATTTGACAAATTCAAACACAAAACCTAACCAATTTCTTTAAGAATTGAAACCATGTATATAACATACATGTGCAGTGAAGTAAACAACAACTAATAATATAAAATTTATATTTAAATTATGAATTTAAATTGGAAAAAAAAAAGAGAACTATTCTCTGATTCTGTATTGTGTCAGAGATATTGGGGTTTTTAGAATTTAACATCAACAACATATTAATATGTATTTAGATGGATTGGTAATCAAAGTGTAGCATGCATACGTGTTAGGCAAAGTGTCTGTGTCCGCTATATATATATTCTCATGTCCTAATATAAAAAATCAAATTCCATATCAAGACCAACATTTAGATTCCTACCAAGATTACAAGTAGGTGATTGATGTAATCAAGACAGTTTTATTATTATTATTATTATTTAATACACGAATAATAGCAAGAAGAAAATAACGATAAAATATGTTCTGCTTATTTGTTTAAAAGAAGAACCATTTTGAAACCAGAGCTATAATATCAAATCCAGATAAGGTCTAACAAAATCATCGATTCATTGTATTAAGAAGAAATTCATAGTAAGAAGTTACACAAGGTTTATAATACAGTTAAAGCTACTCCTAAGTTAAATAATGAGAAGCAAAACAAACAATAATTCTTTTTTTTTTTTAGAATGACTGAAACAAAAGTAGAGAAAACATGTTCAAGAACATTTAAGGTACAATCTGATAATCATATGCGTCTATTCAAAATCATGGTACTCTAAATCCTCGTCATACTAGTAAGCAAGGCTACGATAATCATAAAGTCCTCGACTTAGGCACATACCTCTAGAACCATGGTATTTAAAATTTCCGCGATGCCGCTAGCTTGGCTGCGAAAACCTTAAATTCCTACAACCGAGAAATATATCCAAAGTCAGACTATATGTCCTCACCATGCTGGCTAATGTGACTGTAGAAGACTAGATTCCATAACTTAGATGACCTAGCCCATATAATTTCACCTTGACAAAAATTAAATTAAATCAACAATGGATACCCAAAATCAAATTCATTAACTAACCAAGAAAGATAAATACAAACTATTAGAATCAAATTTCGAGATATTTTATAATGAGATTCTCAAGGGTCATTCCAGGAATCTCTCAAAGGATCCTAACTGTGATTGAGTACCTTCAAAATATATCCTAATTCTACAACAGGCTGTAGTGGTACTCTAGTTTGAATACCACTACACAAACTCGACCTGCATGGGCCACCACTAAAAACGTGTCACGACCCGCACCCTAGAATAAGGGCACGAGAAGTGGGTACGTCCAGCCTACGCCGCAGTGTCGGCGGTGGAACGCTGTCCTAGGTCAACATCTAACAATATAAAGGTACCTGTATAGTATATATACTCCGAATAGAGGTGACATAGCAAATACAGTCTCAATCACATCTAAGGTAGAGCATGATAAAAGATAGATAAAATATAAAATCTACAAAGAGATACCGCAGATAGAAGTCTAAGTGTCTAAGACACACAAACCTAGAAAACATCTCAAATCTCAAATACAGTAATCCATAAAGTAAATACAACTCAAGACAACTAAAATAACTATCTATACAATCTCTACTGTGTCTCCTCTAGGCTAGCAGGCAACCTCCAAGCTATCTGTAAAATTTATCAACAGGTCCAGTCAAGACAGGAACGAGTACAACTCATCAAGAAAATCCATATAAATGACAGAGAACTATAAAGCAGTTATAGACAGTTGTATTGATGAATATGGCAGTTTATATTCAGGTGATGGTAAGAAAGACAGATAAGTACAAGGAAAGTAAGTAACTAAACAAGAGGAGAATCATGGCAATAAAGACTGTAAAAATAGAACTAGCTGAACCAGGATAATATGTTATAAGTCCAGACAGTAAATGTATACGAGTGTAACTCCAATGTAAGTCTAGTACAAAACGAATCTAATACAAGATGAATCCAGTACGGGACGATTCCAGTCATAGTGATCAATGATTCCAGGATGAGTCCAGCCTATACTCTAGCAGTGTGTTTTAAAATACCGAGATCGACATGTAAACGGCTATAGGTAATCCGGTACATCACACACCTGGCCGAGTGTGAGATGGCTATCATTCCAGTTTAATTCCAGCATAGGGGTGATTCCAGAATTGGGGTATGTCTACATGTCTTACTCTAGTATTTCTCCTCCCAGCAAGTGAATCCAGAAATCCGACACAATAATTCAAGATGAGTCCAGCCAGAATATGATGATACCAGTAAATGATTCCAGAATGATTCCAGTAATAGAGGCCAGACAATAAATGTGTGTCGTATATATGAATCCAGAATATCCATACGTGTTGTAATAGAGAATCTCATACAACTAACTAGAACTGAAATACAGTATTGACAAGTAAATGAGAGAACTATCAGAGAATGTACTCGCTTGTATCCTGAGTATCTGAAGAATATATACTGTCCGAGGAGTGGTGTCTTTCTCCTATAGAACAGCACAAGTCACAATATGTCTAAAATGATAATAAGATACAATTCAATGCATTCTATATGAATCTAGGTCAATCTAGACTAAGGTCAACGCTTGGTCAACTCTAGTCAACCCTAAAAGTCAAACTAGGTCAAACCTAAGCCAAACAAGTCTGACAAGTCTCACTAGGCCTAACCAAGCCTATGCTAGCACTCACACAATCACAAGAGAATGTGAACTACAACAATGTATAATATAAAATAGATAATATATATAAATACATACCTTCATACATACATGCATATCCACATTACATACATATTTATATATATAGGCATATGTTACATCATGCATATTTAGAGAGTTACATAGATATATACATTCATGCACATTTACATACATACTATTATACATTATATATGTTAACATTCATTACAATGCATTATATTTTACTTATATCTTTGATTGATTGATTCATTCATTCATATATGACATTCATTCATGCATATTACATACTTACATGCATCTATACATTATATACATTGTATATAACATGTAAAAATAGAAGAGGAAAAAAAGGGAAAAAAGTGAAATGGAAATGGAAGGAAAGGCAAATATAAGCAAAAGGGAAAACAGTGGACATATACATGATTGCATCATATATTCTACATTACCATATATGCTATCATTATATATTACATTATGTTATTTATATATTATGCATTCATATCTATCATTACATGTATACCTTGCCTTCATATCTAGCATTCATTATATACTTTCATGCATACATTGTATATCATTCTTTCATTCATGCATTTATGCATTGCTTCCATACATTATATTAATTACATTCCTACATGCTTGCATTCAACCATATATATACGTTAATGTAAATAAAATATATATCATATACATATCATTTCATTCATCTAACATATCATGTATTACATACTCTCTATTCATTTAATACCCATACTACATAGGCTCATAGGTTACACAAAATGCATATATCGTATAGTCACTCTTCTACTTAAAACAAATACTGTACCAATTGGGCATTTACTAAATTCTAAGATTAAAGTATGTCGTAGCCCTTTGTGTTAGCTTTCCGAAACTTTAAACGGATAGTATTTTGGTGTCCGGAAGCTCCCGGAATCGCGAAAATACCGAAACACGTTCGTCTTTCGTACAGCTGACACTCAAATAATTCTACAGAAAGTTACAGAAGGAATTTGCTTATTAAAATATATATTTGGAAAGCTAACTTCGATATGGTTTTTTTAAAAAAATAGGAGATAAATCGGAGTTCTAAGATAAAATTTATGACATTTCTAAGTTGCTTTGGTTAATAAAAACGTGGATGAATATTATGACGAATTTGACAAAAGAACACATATATGCCAAGATACTTGGATACAAACATAGGTATCCAAATGAAACTCATTCTAACCATCCTAACTAAGATCAATCCACTCTCTAACCATTATAAAACTGAATTTAAATATTATTTAAACTATTATCATACATACATACACATGGGGTGTCCTAATTTGGGATCTATCAAGTAGGACACAAGACATATCTAAAATCCTCAAGACAGCTCCAAATGGCCTCAAATTTGAATCTAAATGGGACACATGCATGAGGATAGATCCTACGGATTCAAAACTAATTTATATACAAAAAAAATAATTTAGAGGATGGATTTTACCTATTGGGAGTGGAATCCCAATGAAATCCTTTAGGACACGGCTCCGATACGAAGATCCCTCAAAGTGGACATTCCTCCTTGCACTCCTCTTCCAATCCTTGGTAGTATCCTACCCTTGGAGAATGGGAATGATTGAGGGAAGGTTTGGTGAAGGAATGATTTGATTTGGAGATCAAATCAATGGAAAGGCTCTCTAAAATTGGGAAAGAACAAAAGGAAAATAAAAGAGGTAAGATTGTGATGAATGAAATGAATCATTCTCTCCTAAAGGTGGGTGCCATAAAGTGTCCATTAGGGCTAATGGGAAATGTCCTATTTGCCCCTCTCTAGTCTCATATGGTTAAGTCTAGACTAGGTTCAAGTTTGGGGTCAAAATGATCTAGTTTTGAGTCTCTAACTTAACCATTCTAACATGATAAAAATTAGTTTAATTAACTAACTTAAATGTTGGGTCTTGTGAGCCATGCTTAACTTAATATTGGGTCCCATCTAGAGTTTAAGCTACCCGGGTCACAATACAAGTCGAAACGAGACGAAACTCAAACCCGACTAAACAAATCCAATAAAAACAATATTAAAATTATAAAATTTTCCCAAAATATTAAAATATGAAAAATGACCAAAATCATAATACATCAATTTAAATATTATTCAAATAATCTAAAATTCACCAATTAATTAAAATCCTAAATAATTCAAAAGTCACAAAACGACCAAAATATCCTTAGACTAAAAAGTTGTAAATAGTCATTCTAATCACACGGTTAGGTCCCCATGGTCATGGTTAGTCTCTAGGCTCAACAGTTCTAGAGTTCACTAGGTAACACATCAAAATTATAATTTACTAATTTTAAATAGTATTAAATTAATTAAAAATTCCCATAAATCATAAATCCTATTATTAAATAATAAACTTTTATAAAAGTCCAAAATTATCCTCAATTTAGAAAAGTGGGTGTTATAATCGACCGTCAAGGTCTAGAAGTACTTGAAGCCATGCTCTTGTCCTTGATCAAGTCCATAGATGAAGTCAAAGCCGACTTGCCAACTCAACCAGCAAGGACGCCTAGACAATCAAGCTTGAGACCCGCAGTCAACGCGGACTCCAACACGACCGTCCCTCCTTTGGGTGATGATCCCTTAGGAGCATCCGTTCCTTCAGATGCAGATGAAGCCATTGAGGCAAAAAGGGAAGTCCAGGAGCTTCGAGCAATGTTCAATGCCCGAGACTCCTCTCAGGACCTCAGAATACTGAAGCCGTATCCCGTTGTATGGCCAAATGTTCCTTTTCTACCACGGTACAAGCCATTTTATATCGATTCATATAATAGGAAAATCTCTGCTAGTCGGTACATGACTTACTTTAAAGTCACAACCGACCACTTGCCGCATAGTAACGCCATCCTAAAACGATTATTCATCGGAGCATTGGAGAGGATCGCGTTCGAATGGTACCGCAACCTTCCCGACAACTGCATCTATTATTTTGACGGCTTTAACCATATGTTTCTGGAAAGATTCTAAGAAGTGGGGCATGATGTGACGATGTTATCTCTCATAGACGTCGTTTAGATAGAGAGGGGGCTAACAAGGAACTATATCGAGCGGTTCCACCAAACCGTAATGAGATTGCCCCAAGGCAATCCCGAGAGCTCCTTGATTAAAATCTGCCAGAAGAAGTTGTTCCCCACAATTAGCCTCTGGATGGGCGACGATCAGTTCATGGATTAGACGACCTTCAACATAAGTGCTACCAATGCAGAGGCAAAATTGAAGAAGGCTCGCCAGTTGGGATTACACATCCCAGATGGAGAGGATAAGGGCAGACGTCCTGGTTCCACCTCCAGCAACAACAACAGTGGCACCACCTCCAACCGAGACAATAAGGGCAAATAGGCCATGGTCGCTGATGCAACCCAAAATCCCGAACAAAAATAGGCGGAAGGTCAGTGGCCCAAGGTGAATTACTCATTTGAAAATAGTTATGTCAAACCTATCTTCGATATGCTCTTGCAATGGGGCAGGATCCAGCTTCCTCCACCAAGGTACGAGCCCTGAACGGCAGAAATAGAGGACCCAAAATATTGTCACTTCTACCGCTATGTTTATCATTCCACTCATGACTACTTCCAAATAAAGCGGTACATCTATTGACTTATCGACTCCAAAACTCTATCGATAGACTTTGAAGAGGTTATCATGGCGTCAAACATGGTGTCAATTCAGTTCGATAACTTCCCTCTAACAAGTACTCCAAACGGGGTAATATTTGTCCTTCGGGCAACAATGGTGGTTACTAATCTTCCATCCGTCCGAAACCAGACATCTGGATTGGTACCTCTCACAACATCGCGAGGAGAGATCATGTGGGTGCATCCGGACTTAGTGCCCGAAGTTACCCAGGAGGTATCATCTCTTACCAACAAGAAAAATGGCAGGAAGTCTAGATCATGCCATACAATTTTAGCCAAAGCTGAGAAATCTGCAGCCATTGTTACCCGTTCTGGAGCACAAGTCCAGCCCACACGGGACAGTTCAGTCGAAGATCCTTAGTCGACAACGTTTTCTCCCTCTGATGTTCCAAGGCTATCTCAGCCTCCACTAGCGGATAAGTCCAAGCCAAAGGAAACCCGCTTCGACAGGCCACTCCGTAAAGATGCACCTGAGGGACTGGAGAGACCTTACAACTTTGACATATTAGCACATTTGGCTAATATGCCAGCAAAGTTGTCATTATACGAGCTCCTAAGGCTATCCAAGGATCTTCGTGTCGTATTGAGCGAAGCACTCCAAAATGTTGACGCCTACTTAGCTCAGGTCAAGCCTCCAGGGGAAGACCCGTCAGCAGATCTACAGGGCAGCAATGGCATAGATGTAATGCCCAACATCATATTTACTATACAGGATATGTTGATCAAGTCCAACTTGTATGATCGCCCCTTGTACTACATTGGATACATAGGCGACATCAAGGTGGATCGGATGCATATCGACTCTGGCTCGTCAATAAGCATCATCCCGAAAAGCTTGCTCCAACTTCTTGGCATCCCTATGCACCGGCTAGCGGCGACCAACACTGCCATTAGCAGTTTCAACTCGGGAAGGAGCTATCCCCTAGGGAAGATCTGATTGAAATATCAAATTAGTGACCTGAAGACGGAGGTTACCTGCTACGTCATAGATGCAGACACCTCCTACAACATCCTTCTAGTGCGTCCATGGATACATGACTACATGATCGTGCCATCTACACTTTACCAGTGCTTCAAGTATGCCAGTAAGCATGGCTTCATGAAGACTGAATTCGTCGACATCGATCCCTTCAAAGGGGTTGAATCTTATTACTCTTCGGAGGCTTGTCTATATGACGAGTCCAAAAAACACATAACTGACGAACTGGAGGCCATCACAGGGCCAGAGGAACCCTTGATAATTCATCTCCAGGTACGTAAACTAGGCAAAGCCTCACCCCTTGTCGCAACTTTACATAAAGAGGTGCTCGGTTATCTCATCCAAGCTGCGCAGTCGGAACCAATGGTCATCCGACTCCCAAATCCAAGAGCCAAAGCCCGTCATAGGGTCGATGGTGATCCGATTGCCAAAATCTACTCAAAGGCAATTGGAAGACACAAAGTCCCTTGCCGAGCCAATTGTCATCCGTTTTCCCAAGACGAGCCGATAACCAAGTGCCAATCCGACACGCTCAGGCAAGCCAATATCACAAACTCAACCCTTGGTGGTCAAGTTGCCCAAGACAACATCCTGACCTTTGGGCTCGCAGGGGGTAGCCGAAAAGGACGTAGAACTCGCCAAGTACCTGGTGGCACAGATGGATAGTCCCTCTCCTGATGATGTAATCCCCATGGACAGAGTTCCTTATCTCATCAATAAGAGGTTGCCGATTAGATAAAAAATACTGCCTAAAGTGTCGAGTTATGTATATCACGTACCTCTGAACTTATACTCTGTTTCCCTCCGAGGGGACTCTCATTGCATTTCTACGAATGACAAATCATGTACATTGATACCTCTGAACTTTCGCTTTGATGTTTCGATTGTCATATATCATGTCCATATTACCTCTGTTGGGTTTTGTTTCAAAATCTATTACCCGCACCACCAATGTGCAAAAGGGTAATAGGTCCATAAAAATTATTCTAATCTATTACTCACACCATCGGTGCGTTAAAAGGGTAATAGGTCCACAAAATTCTCCAACGAAAAAAATAACGACGTCCATATTACCTCTGAGTTGTTTTTCCGTCCATCACAAACAAGCCACTCAATTCATAGAACTTCCACGTTGATAGCACCTCTGAGTTGTTCTGTGTATCCCCATTAGGCCCACTCCTACCACGTACTCATTACCTCTGAGTAGGGAGGCTCTACTTTAGACCCATATTTACCACGTCCTCATTACCTCTGAGTAAATATGTTGGTTTTCTCGCCACTTATTTTCAGTACTCGCATCGCCAGTAGACAAAAGGGTAATAAGACCATAAATGTTATCCTAATCTATTACTCGCACTATTGATGTACCAAAGAGTAGTAGGTCCACAAAATATCATTCAAATCTATTTATTCGTATTTCTAAATGCACAAAAGGGTAATAGGTCCATAAAAAGTCCCCCAGTAGGATGTCCTTCATCAAATACGAATGTTGTATTAAAACCTCTAGTACAATTTCTACATAGTGGGAGTAAATGTATTACATTCACAAGACTACAAAAAAGAGAAGGGGAAATTCACTACTCATCAATAACACATAGCTTGGTGAGAACGTCTTCCAGCTGCGCAGTTGAGCACTCAATTCTCAGTCTAGCTCGGCGTTCAGCTTCCTGGGGTAGCTTTTCAGCATCCTTAAGATGCGCCAGAGCCTGCCAATTTTTCTCTAGTTTTTTTAGTGCACCCTCTGGAGCAGCAGAGGTTCGTATGACCTCATCAGTCTCCTTACAGATCTTCTCTCTCTCCTGGCGAGTGGCTTGGAGCTCAGTCCCCAGAGATGTCAGCCTGGCTTGGAGCTGGAGGAGCTGCTCGTTAGTTTCGGTCATAACACGAAAATTGGTCTCCTCACGAGTCAAGCAAATATCTCCCTCTCGGCTCAGCTTGTCATATTTAAGGGACAGCTTCTGGAGGTCCTTCTCCAAAGTGGGCTTGGTCGTCTCTTAAACAGCCTTCACCTTTTCTACTGCTTTTACAAGGATAGCATGCTCCTGCTCTACCGCAGCAACTTAGCGCAGTTTTTGCAACTGAATTAGGCACTGATTAGCCTCTGCCAGCTTGTGCTCCAGAAGGACGACCACCCCTTCTCCACCCGAAGCGTCTTCAGCAGGTCAATCTGGCCTTGGGTACAGTGACGGCCACGGCAAATGAAGTCCCTCTCCTTGAAGTAGCTTCAACCCCTCGTTTTAGATGACGGTAGAAGCTCTCAACTATATCCCTCGACAATTCGTCTAGATTCTCGAAAGACGACGGTGTCGAAGGAACATTAGCCAAGGAACTTGAAGATGTGTGAGAAGAAGGCATAGTGGAGCTTGACGACCCTATCAAAAGGGAAACAAACTACGAGCGACGAGACTCCCGCACAGCCGCAATCTTCTCTTCGTAGCCGAAGAAGCTGAAGACTAGGCAGAGTGGAGATTCAATCTCCGGGGAAGAGGCAGCTTCAATCAACCATGCATCCACCGATACAGGTATAGGAATCACTGCCTTTACCATTGGTACTTCTGGTATAAGCGACTCTGAACTCGGCTCGGCAGGGTTCTCTTCGATTTCAAGGAGGGGAGGTCCATTTCTTCTCTTCGGCACGAGGTCCACCCTGACATCGTCTGCCATTCTCCTCCGTGGTCACATCCACCATCGGTAGTGGAGAGGTAGGTCCTGTAGGTCCAGAATAACCAACAATCAGCTTGACTCGAAGGATATGAAGAAAGAGCGAATGAGCCTCCTTGCCGGTAAGAATATGACATAGCTTACTAAGGGAGGATGGTGAAGACCGCGGCTCGCTCTGGACAGTCATAATTCCTTCCAATGCCCCTATATCTGCAACATCCGAATCAGCTGCATCTGTCACTCCAGTCCCGGTTAATCCGAAAAGAGGTGTAGCTGGGTCGGTTGCGACCAACTGAGACCCTGTAGCCTCGATATTTGATTCTGTAAGGCTTGCACCTTCTTCGACCAGAGTGCCGTAACTGGAGGAATCTCGAAAGCAGTATTGGGCTCTGGGGCGTTTATGTTCCAAAGCCTGCTCAAAGGAAAAAGAGAGAAACAATAAGGTAAAATCCCAAAAGTAATATGGTGGTCGGCTGGAATGAAACTTACCTCCAGGAGGGTTTCGGCATCATTGCCCTCTCCTGCGAGGTTAGAACCTCGATTCCTAAATGCAACCCATTTTTGAGAACAAGGCCTAGTAGCAACGGAAGGCCCGCGCTTACTTCGCTTAGGCGAAGGACTCGGCACAGGGGAAGGCAAGCGCATCACCAGAGTACTTGTAGGGGACAACAGATTATTATATCATCCTCTTCTTTCGTATCAATAAAATCAGAGTCAGAGACTTCAACGGCCTTCGCCTTCCCTGCCCTATTCCTCTTTTTGGACTCCTCGCACTTTTCTGCCAGCTTAGTACCGATTATGAAACTAGTACTCGCATTGAAGTCATAGGAAGGCCCATTCAGAGATGTGTTGGAGGGCTGCCATATACGAGATGCGCACCAAGCCTCCGGTATCGAAAAGAGAATTTTTTT
Source organism: Iris pallida (assembly GCA_029216955.1). Taxonomy (NCBI): domain Eukaryota; kingdom Viridiplantae; phylum Streptophyta; class Magnoliopsida; order Asparagales; family Iridaceae; genus Iris; species Iris pallida. The sequence goes on from JANAVB010010822.1 coordinate 30,150, forward strand.
GAGTACAGACAGCACTGTAATAATGCCAGGTCGGATACCATCCAGGACGTCGCCCTCATAACCCAAGCAAGGACTCGGGTTGTCCAAAAAAATTGGCAGTACCCGAATTATCTAGAGTGCTGGCTGGGCAAGTAAGGTTCCAAGAAGGTAATGTTACGATTGTGGTACACCAGATGTGCAGGACGGATATTCTGCAACCAGCGGAACATCTTTTCGGATAGAATCTGGGCACGATACTGCCATCAAGATAAAGCGCCTCATTTCTCATCAGTAAAAGACGGGACCGACACAAAGAAGGAGTAGTTGTCCACCCACGCGAGCGCAACAAACATTTGAACATGGTCGAACAGGTCCAAGTCATATCATGATACTGATAAATAAATGCATCGTTAATCGTCGCGTTCCCCTCAGGGCCAGGTCGCATCAGAGAGGGGCAGTGCATTAGCAGCCATCCTATAAGATAGTGGTAGGGTAGCTCAATTCGGTTGAAATTCTTCGTAACGTCACTTGCTATGGTTCTGGCCGTAAAGATACAAAGGCCCTAATGGATGCTGTACACCATGGCTGGGAGTAGAGCTAGCCTGCTCCGAAAACTAACTTTGTTGGCCATTGGTCATATGGTCAACCTGATTTTAATAATTGATTAAACTCTGTCTGGATATACAAAGCTAGTCGGGACATCTCGGACTCTTGGACATGATCAAGAATGGCTATCCACTGAATTCAAGACCGAAGATCTGTTTGCCTACTCGAGTCTGTAATTCCTTATGTAATGTATTTTTTATTTTATTTGAGTCTAGGAATTTGTACACCGAGTCGTACTGGCAAATAGGCTACCCTTAAATGAGTTCAAAATATTTTTAAAATGACCTCTCAAAAAGGTTTACAAAAAGGTTTTCAAAAAGGTTTTCAAAAATCACCAATAAGTTTTTTAAAACCCTAACTAAACCCTGACTTAACCCTGACAGAACTCGGACCGAGTTCGGCCAGAGTTCGGCCAGAGTTCGGTTGGTGGCCGTTGTGATTTTGAATCCTTGTTACTTGGTCCTCCTGCAGTTGCGAATTTGACCGAGATTTGCTCATAGAGTTCTGCCCGAATTCTGCCGAATTCTGTCAGAAGTCTGCCTTTGGAACTCCTATAAATATAGAAGGATTTCGATCATTTCAACTCACTCATTCACTTTCAATCTTCTCTCTATCTAAAGCTTTCAGTCTTCCAAAAGAGTTTTCTAGAGCTTTCAATTTTAGATCCCAAGCCAATTACAATCCTCTAGTCGATTTGATAGTGCGGTACGGTCTAGATGTTTCTGAGAGAGTAATCAGAAGGCTTGATTGAAGAATACCTCTTCATATTTGAAGTTGGACGAGTTCTTCGTATCAAAGCTCGCGTTGTAGAAGTTGCAAGACTTCGTAAGAAAACTTGCGATTTTCCAATAGTGGATTCAACTGGTAGCAAGAGTTCTATCGATTGGATTAGTCCTCAACAGAGGAAAACCAGTATACATCACTGTCTTTGCGTTTGCTCTCTTAACTCTGTCTTTACTTTATTTCAGTTGTGATTAATATTCTGTGATTGTGCTGCTAATATTTTTAATTAGTATTATTCTGCTGCCAACTCTATTCACCCCCCTCTAGAGTATTATGCTTTACTATTTCGTTCCTACAATTGGTATCAGAACGGGTGTTACAGGTAAAGCAAAGGTAACAGTACAATTATTTATTCATTTTAATTAACTGTTATATAGATCAACACAATACATGGCAACTGTGAAATTCACAAGTGAAGACCAGGCCACAAACAGACCCCCACTGTTTGATGGTACGAACTATACCTATTGGAAAACACGGATGAGTTTCTTCTTGAAATCACTTGACTTTGATTTATGGTCCATTGTTCTTGGTGGCTATCAAAAGCCACCTCGTATAAATATTGATGGAGTTTTAGTTGAAACACCCATAGCAGATATACAGAGGAAGAAAAGAAAAGGGCCAGTCTTGACGCACGTGCCATTAATGCTCTTTTTGTGCTTTAGACAGAACTGAATTTAACAGGGTGTCTATCTGCACAACGGCTAATAAAGTGTGGAAGCTACTTGAAGTCACACATGAAGGCACGACTCAAGTCAAAGAATCTAAAGTCAGCAGACTTACTCAAGAGTACGAGGCATTCAAGATGAAGCCCAACGAAACAGTTACACAAATTCGAGAGATTCTTGGATATTGTAAATACTTTGTCCTCCTTAGGCAAAGATTACAGTAACCAAAAAGATTCGCAAACTCCTGCAAGCTCTCACCAAGAACTGGATTCCGAAGGCTACTGCAATCATTGAAAGGAACGATCTCACAACTATGTCCTCGAAGTACTCATGGGTAAACTACTCACTCATGAACTGGAGCTACAAGATTTTGAAGAACCTGCACCAAAGGAGAAGACGATCGCTTTCAAGGCTCAGCACAGAAAAGTTGCTGAAGGTGATTCAGACAGCAGTGGATCTGACGCTGAAGATCAAGCACTCCTAGCAAAAGTTCAAAAGATTCATAAGACATGAGAAGAGTCAAAGAAAACAACAACAACTGGTATCAAGAAGATGCTGTCTGCTATGGCTGCAAGAAGAAGGGAGACATGAAGAAGGATTGTCCCACAAACTCATCATCAAGCAAGAAGAGCAACAGGTATGAAAAAGGGAACCTGAAGAAATCAACATCTAGGAGATATGCCAATACCAGCATATGGCATGAAAGTGAAGCCAACGACTCAGAAGACGAACAATCAGAAGACGCTGCAAACGTATGCTTTATGGCATCCGATCAGGTACCTACTGAACCTGTAGTTGATACTTATGATGACTTCACTTTTGAGCAATTAGGAGATGCCTTCAGAGACCTGATGACTGATTACAGGAAATGCGTAGTAAAGTATCAGACCTCTAAGAAGGTACTCAAAGAGTACAAAGGTGAAATAGGTAGACTTACCGACCTACTAGCTGAGGTTAGAAATAATGTTAGTGAGTCTGGTGAGCTTTCTTCAACAAAGCTCTTATTACACGAGACTACCAAGTCATCTGAAGAGAAAGACAAAAATATTGACCAACTCAAGGAAGAACTTTTATCGAGAAGAAAAGTCTTAGATGTGCACAAAACAGAATGGAATCACTCAATTCTGATTATACTAAGTTGTATGACACTTCCAAAAGATTGGAAATTAGGTTAGGAAAACAGCCTGAGCCTGCTGCTTCCTACCCTAACACGTGTCACTTACCAAAAAATCAGAACATTCCCAAGCCAAACACTGTCAGACCTAACCCTATCAAACCTTTACCCCAAAAGGTTAAGCCCAAACAGGATTATAGGTATGCTTTCTTCTATACTAGAAAACCTAAACCTACCAAGCATGCACACCACTCAGCTTTCAACACTCGACATGCACAATGTCATTATTGTGGCCTCATTAGTCATATTTCATCTGTATATAGAATGAGAAAGCTTGTTGATTTAAATTATGCTTGGATACCAAAAGCTAACAATTCAGGACCCTACAAGAAATGGGTACCAAAAGTTTCATCTGTAAACTGTTTTGTAGGTGGAAACCCTTCACATGCTAGAAGCAAATGGATCCTCGACAGCGGTTGCTCACGGCATATGACCGGTGATGCTACTCTATTTGCAACACTGTCGAAGAAAAAGAAAAAGGCTATGTCTCCTTCGGTAATAACTTGAAAGGGTATATTATTGGTATCAGTGATGTTGGTAAGTCTTCATATCCTGTGATTAAGGATGTCTGTCTGGTTACCGAGTTGAAACATAATCTACTCAGCATAAGTCATCTAGCTGACCATGGTTATGGCATCAACTTTGGCAAAGACAAATATACTATAGTTGATAGCTCAACTGGTAGTATCATCTTTGAAGGTATCAGGGAAGACAATATATATGTTTTCTATTTGTTAGAAGAAACTAACATTTCAGGTAGATGCTTAATGGCCAAGAGTGATGAGAGTCATCTGTGGCATATGAGACTCGGTCACGCTAATATGGATACGATCTCAAGATTATCCACAAAGAAGCTAGTACGCGGTTTACCGGACATTACATTCAACAAGGACTCGGTATGCAGCCAATGTGAAAATAACAAAGCTACCAGATCCACATTCAAGTCAGTAAACGCAGTATGTACTACTAGACCTCTATAATTGCTTCATATGGACTTATTTGGTCCTAGCAGAGTTGCTAGCCTCGGAGGTAAACTTTATGCTTTCGTAATTGTAGATAATTTCTCTAGATACACGTGGGTATATTTCTTGACACACAAGAATGATGCATTATCCGAATTTGTCACCTTTTGCAAGAAAGTACAGAATGAAAAAGGTTACATGATTACTCGTATTAGAAGCGATCATGGAGACGAATTCGAGAATGTTGATTTTGAGCAATTTTGTGACACACACGGTTTTGTACACGAGTTCTCCTGCCCTAGGACTCCACAACAAAATGGAGTTGTGGAACGTAAGAACAGAACTCTAACCGAAATGGCCAGAGTAATGTTAAACCAGTTTAGTCTACCCAAGTATTTTTGGGCTGAAGCTATCAATACAGCTTGCTTTGTTCTCAATAGAGTTCTAATTCGACCCAAATCGAAGAATACTCCATTTGAGTTATGGTTTGATAGAATTCCATCTGTTTCATACTTTAGAATTTTGGTTGTAAATGTTTTATTCTTAATACAAAAGACAATTTGGAAAAATTTGATGAAAAGTCCGATGAAGGTATATTTTTAGGTTATGCGGCCAAGAGCAAAGGATACAGAGTCTTCAACAAACGAACCATGATCATCGAAGAGTCAATCAACGTCACTTTTGATGAACTGAATCAAATGACTATCGATGATAGTGATGAAGATCTGACTGCATCAAGCTCAACATCAGCTGTTCCTCAACCAGCTCTGTACTAGCTGAACCTCCTAGAGAAGATCCAGGAACCAGCTATCTTCAGAATCTACCGAAAAGGTTGAAATTTACAGCTGATCATCCAAAAGATTTGGTAATTGGTGATATTACCAAAGGAGTAAGTACTCGTACATCCAGTAGAGATATTGTTTCTAGTGTTGCATTTATTTCACAACTAGAACCCAAAACTATTGATGAAGCATGTAGTGATAGCTTTTGGATAGATGCTATGCAAGAGGAATTAAACCAATTTGAACGAAATCAAGTTTGGGAACTTGTTCCCAGGCCTATTGATCATCCGGTCATTGGCACCGTTGGGTATTCCGAAATAAACTAAATGAGAATGGTTTAGTGACTCGTAATAAGGCTCGACTCGTAGCTCAAGGATACAATCAAGAAGAAGATATCGACTACGATGAGACTTATGCCCAGTTACGAGATTAGAATCCATTCGCATGTTATGTGCATTTGCATGTTTTCATGATTTAAACTATTTCAAATGGATGTCAAGAGTGCTTTTTTAAATGGTTTTATAAAAGAAGAAGTTTTTGTAGCACAACCTCCAGGTTTTACGAATTTCAAAAACCCTGATTATGTTTTCAAGTTAAAGAAAGCCTTATACGGTTTAAAACAAGCCCTCGTGCATGGTATGATCGTCTAAGCTCTTTCTACTTGACAACAGTTTTCAAAAGGCAAGGTTGACACTACACTGTTTATTAAGTCTTTTAATGGCAAACTTCTTTTAATTCAAATCTATGTTTATGATATTATTGGATCTACTGATGAATCTCTGTGTCAAGAATTTTCTAAGTGTATGCAGAATAGTTTGAGATAGCATAATGGGAGAGCTGAAATTCTTTCTCGGATTACAAATCAAACAAACTGATAATGGGATTTATAAATCAAGCCAAGTACACAAAAGACCTGCTAAAGAAGTTTGATCTGGACAATGTCAAACCTATTGGCACTCTAATGGCAACTTCAACAAAGCTTGATTCAGATGAACAAGGCAAGCCAGTCGACACACGTAAGTATCGAGGTATGATTGGTAGTTTACTTTATTTAACTGCTAGTCGTCCAGATATAATGTTTAGTGTTTGCCTGTGTGCACGTTTTCAAGCTAACCCAAAGGAATCACATATGTCCGTAGTTAAGCTTATCTTTCGATACCTTAAGGCGCTTCTTCTGTTGGCTTGTGGTATCCCAAAACTAAGTCCTTTGACCTTATTGGTTATGGATGCAGATTTTGTCGGATGCAAAGTTGATAGAAAAAGTACCAGTGGCACATGTCATTTCTTAGCAAGGCTTTAGTCTCATGGTTTAGTAAAAAGCAAAATTCTTAGCCCTATCAATAATAGAGGCTGAGTACATCGTCGTAGGACGTTGTTGTGCTCAGATTTTGTGGATGAAATAAACCTAGAAGACTGATTTATTTTCACACATATTCCCATTTTCTGTGATAACACGAGCACTATTAATTTACTAAGAATCCAGTATGTCACTCTCGTACTAAACATATCGAGATTCGACATCACTTTCTTAGAGATCATCATCAAATGGAGATATAAACATTGTGTACATAGATACTGAAAATCAACTAGCTGACATCTTCACTAAACCTCTAGCGGAAGATCGTTTCAATTATTTACGTCGAATTAGGAATTTTGGACGTCAATAATATTAATTAATTTTGTTTTATGATTATATATCATTATGCAAAAATTGTGTTAGAGACAAGCCAATAAAGAGTCTGTCTGTCACCACAACTATAGTTGAAGCAAAACGGTACTTAAGAGTTCCCCGGTGAACCTCCGCCAACTGGGACAGTACTCCTACAGCTAATCTGAAACAGTCGCTGTGTAACGAATTTAATCTATAAAAAATATTAATTATGTTACTTGAAGTTGAAATGACTAATCTTTGAATTAAATATTTGAAATGAGACAATGAAAAAGAATGCAAAAATCAACTATAAAGAACCCTAGGCGAATTCGGCCAGAGCTCTGACCGAATTCGGTACGAGTTCGGTTGAGGGTGTCAGTTATATATACAGAACCCGAGCAGTCCTTCTTCTTCATTGCTTCCAAACTAATCACAACAGCAGCAGCAGCCGCGAAGGAGCCCCGAACCCTAGCTTTTTAACCCCTTCTTCCAATCCAAGTGGTGAAATCAATCCAAAATTTGGATTCGTGTGGAGTTCGTCGTTCTCTTCGATATACTTTGATTTCGGGAGGTATAACTCCATCTTTGTCCACTTTTCAATTAGTACATTTTTTGTACAAATGGCCCAAATTCAATCCTTCAAAGAGGAAGAAGACGAACCCTAGTGAGGAAGGGTCATCTTCGCATCCCATACGGATTCCCTCTTCTCGCCGGTCCAAACGAGCGACGGTGCGTTCGACGTTTTTTCTTTCAAACCCTAGACCAAGCCCTACTGTGGTATGGAGACTTCTCCATGAGATCCATATGCACAGGCGCTCCAGTCAAATGGACTGTATTTTCTGATCATCGTCATTTCTTTGAGGCATTAGGGTTACATCTTTTTGTTAAAATCTGCTTCCCTATAGCAACTAATGCCATTAGATTATTTTATTACAATCTCATATTAAATACTTTGATGTGAGCACTCGTGTTGGAGGTATTGATATCAATTTCAATGATGACCTCTTAGCAGAGATCCTTGGTATCCCTAACGAAGGTGAACCGCTAGTTGACGTCACTGAATTTGATTTCCCCGAAGGCACGACACTCGCCAGTTTCAAAGCGGAACTCTGTGCACCTGATAGAGTACGCTCTAGAAAGTTCAAGGCTAACAACCTGAACTTATTTAACTATGAATTGCATCGCATCATCTATTCCACTATTCTTCCAAAATCCACTTCAAAGGATGATGTGACTTCTCTTGAGCTGTCCGCCATATACCACATTCTTAAGGGGATTCATTTTCTGCCCCTAAGACCATGATTCAGATGATGGGTCGTTGTCGTGTAAGAGATAGAATCTCTCTTACGCGATGATTCTCACGTATCTTTCAGCGCTTCGATATAGATCTGTCGCCTTGTACTCAGGACCCTGAGCCCAAGTTTCTTCAGTTATCTGTCGTAGCATGACTGCTTCAGCTCCACCTCCTGCTCCTCCTACTACACCTCCTCCACCACCTCATCAGTATGCCATGACATTTGAGGGCATACATCAGCATTTATCTGCTTTTCACGTCTCGATGACGGACATGGCTCGCGAGCGTGAGTTCCGCGACGTCACCCGTTATCAGGCGCTTGCAAATTCCTTAGCTGATCTTCGTTCGCCCAGACTGGTCATTCAGCCGGTTCCATCCCTAGAGATCCAGCTTTCTCTGGTTACCGCTGTGAGGATGAGGCTGTTCATACCTACTTCCAGCCCGTAACGCCTATGATTGGTACCGTCCTGATCGGCTCCACCTCGTGACTTTGTTAGTGAGTTCTATGCTGGCACCCTCCTCATCCTTCTGGCGTTGGTACCTCTGGAGCTGGTACTTCTGGACATGCTGGTCGAGCTGCTGATGATGATAATGAGGATGATGATGAGGAGATATGACTATATGATTTTGAGTGATATTTTATTGTACACTTGGAAATGCTCCGACATTCCAAGTTATTATCAGTACTTTTTTATTATTATTAGCACTTTCTAGTTTGCTTCAGTACTCTTTTATTTTCATGGACATGTTTATTATGCCTCAGTTTATGGCATTCCAGTTTATTTCAGCACTTTGTTTCAGTTTCAGTTATGATAGCACTATTTCTTATATTGCTTCATCTTTATTACATGCCTGTGATAATTTTTTACAATACATGCCTGTGATATTTCTCTTTTATTTTTGTTTTATTTCTTTTATATGTGTTTCTCACTATTTGTTACTTATGCATTGATTGCGGGGAGCTTTATCTTTTGCAATTATTTGCTAAGTGACAAAGGGGAAGAAAAATTAAAAGATCTAACATTTTTTTGAGAGATAATACAGGATATGAATAATTCTAGTTTTTGATATTTTGAACAAGCTTAA
>JANAVB010010823.1:0-14167 GCA_029216955.1 Iris pallida
AGTGCCCCAATGAATAACCGTGTGAGGATGGCGTCATCATGGGTAGATGGTCGGTAGTGACCTCAAAGTAAGTGATGTACCGGCTTGCTGAATTCTTGCCATCATATGGGTTGATATTGAACGACTTATATCTTGGTGGAAAGGGAACATCCCTCCATTCAGCAGGATATGGTTGCCGTATCCTGAGGTCTTTAGAGTTTTCTCGGGCATGGAATATTGCTCGGAGCTCCTAAACCTCTCTTCTTACTTCTCGGGCCTCATCTGTCGCGGTAGGAGCCGTTATCTCGGAAGGATTGCTGCCCGGGTTCGGTGCCGCTGAATTTGAATCTACGTTGATTGCGGGACCCGTGCTTGTCTGGCCAGGTGTCACCCCCTGCAGATTAGGAAGCGCCGCTTTGATCTCGTCTACAGACTTGACCAAGGCGTGCAATATGGCCTCCAAAGTGTCGATGCGCTGGCGATCACCGGAATCGCCTTGATTGCTGTCTGTCATGAACACCGTCTTCACATGAGGAGTGACGGAAGGAGAGGTGGAGGATGTACTCTCCGAGTCGTACCCGTGCATCGAGAAATCATTAGGATATGTGGGGATGTTCTCTTCAGGTTCGGACTCGGAAGGAACACTATCAGCATCTGTTGTACCCGATGGAGGATTATTTCTCGGGGTTCGTCTCCTTGAAACATTGGATTATTATGGATGTTCGGAGGAGTACTACCCCCAGCTCCTATGACCCCCAGGGTCGGGGACGATGAGCCTCCTGTTGCAGCAGATTTTGTCTTTGAACGGGTGTATTGGTATACTCCAGTGGATGGCAACCGTTTAGCCGACAATTTCTTAGCTGTAGTGGCCGATATCTTTGGACTGGAGATGCTTGTCTTCTTCCCTCTCCCCTCCACGGGGACTTTCCGTGCGGAATTGTAGGAGGCAACGTGAGGTGCCTCGTCTTCCGAGCTCGGATGTTGTAATCTTTGGAAGACGGATGGCCGGTCTTCCGTTACTGCCATGTTGTTGCAACAGCAGTTGGCGATAATCTGGGTGCAGTGACGTCCCTGTGAGGACTCTCTGCACGCTGAGGCTCCTTCTCTTTTCTTGCGTTTGTGGAGGATAGCTTCACGCAGGTCAGAGGAACCACTTTGCCCGTTTGCCGCCGGGGGCTGGACTCGAGTTGTTTTATGCAACTTCCCGTCAGAGGCCCGCGTGATACTCAGCGGAACGCCCCGATAGTCAGAGGTTGGGGCAGCTGTCTGGACTTGATAAGCCCGTGCTGCCCTAGACTTTTTCTTTTTAGCACTTGTGGGTGCGTAATAGGAAGAGTCCACATTAGGTATCACAGAGTCTGGATTTTCATCCAGAAAGTGATCAGAGTTAGGACCGCATGAGAGTCAGTCGAAAACTGGTCGAGAGAAGCGCGGTAGAGACGCTATGCGGCCAGCATTGGGTGTCGTGCAGGCTATCTGCATGCGACTGTCTTCTGTTGTGGGACAAGTTCTTATGCGGTTAGGAGTCACGGCCGTGCAGGCTGTCCGCATGCGGTTGGCATCTGTGGCCGCATGGGTTTTCTGCAAGCGGTTGACTTTACTAGCCGCATGAATCTCATCCATGCGGTTGGGAACTGTAGCTGCATAAGTTATGCGGCTGACAAAAGTGGCCGCGTGAGTTTTCTTCATGTGGTTGACGGTTGTGGCCGCATGGATTTTCTTTCTGCGGCTAATACCTCTCTGCTGTTCAGGTTGAGCAGAGACCCTCTTTGCCCCTACAAGTCCAGCATCATAGTATTTTCTTCTGCCGGACTTGGGGACAGCAGAGGTATCTGCGATCTGAAGTGGGGCCGCAGGAGAATCTTTCTCGCCATTTTGAGCGACCGAGGGTATCCCATCGAGGGCTTGGGGAGGAGCAAATGACTTTGGCCTCCACTCTTTACGAGCCTTCGTGGTGCGGGTGCGTTTCTGGACCGGGCCAGCGCTGCCTTCAGAGAGCATCTCTTCGAACGCCTGTTGGTCGAAGCGGACGACCATCTTCTATTGTGTGGAGCCAAGTTTGGCTGCATCCGATTACGTCACCAACTCCTCAGCCGTGGAGAAGTTAGTCCCTAGCGGAGTCGCCATCGTGTTTGCCATTGATTGTAAAAGAACAGAACAATTATCGGAGGACTGAACTTAGACTCACAATACAAACTCGCTCGTACAAAGAAAGCCTAGGGACGAAAACCTAGGTACAACAGACTAAGTACGATTGTTTATTTTTGATTCTGGAGGGTGACGATAGAGGCTCGGGAAAGCAACGGCCGCTCTGCCTTACTCCTTGGACGATCGGTATGCAGCCTTGGCTCGGGGAAGATCTGCTCAGCATTGGCGAAGAAAGGCTCTTCTTACTCTCCTCGGGTTGCTCTCCTGGCTTCTCTCTCTCTGTGAGTATCAAGAAAAGGGGGAGCTCTCTCTGTGTATATCTCTCTTTTCTTCTTTTTTTTATTCTTTTGTTGCCGACCTTTTTTACGTGGGAATGATGCTGGCTATTTATAAGAGTGGGGTGGGATCATTAGGGTTTGCTGATGATTATCTATTTGGAATGTCGGCGCTCCTTCATTCTATCTGGGCCCTTGATCCTGATCATAATGAATCTCGGCCACTAATGCGGATAGCACCAAATCTTATGAGCAGTTAATGCTGACTGCTTTAAATCTTCGTGATTGATTATGCCAATATTTGATTGCTCGCCACGTGTCCTATTGACTTGATGATGAATGATATGCCCTGATCTCAGCAATTATGATGATGATGTCGAATATTCTCGTTGGGATTCTGTTGCATCTTCAGTGCCACGTTTTTTTTTTAAAATTGAAGATCCTGCCAGGGCCGCATGGGGTGACCAACACTTGAACCGCAGGGGGATACTATTCGTGAGCCGCATGAGTCAATGCCTCATCGAGCCGCAGGGGACGAACTTTCCGTGAGCCGCATATGCATAGTTTCTGTAGGCCGCATGAATTAGCGTGGTGTTGAGCCGCATAGACCGGGCTATGTGTGGACCGCATATGGCGGATTCTTGTTAATCATATTAGAGTGACTCCTCAATGAGCCGCATGAAGCTGTTCTCTATCCTAGCCACATGAGACTTTTGCCACGCGTCAATCTAGGATTTTTTGTCAGATCGGGTCAGAGATTTTCTTCTTTTCCCGAAGAGTCTATCATTATGGCAGAGCCACTATGATACTTTATGTCAGAGACAGTCGTCGAGTCGTGTCAGAGCATTAAATGAGACCATTACTCCAGTGGCCAACTGTGGGGGGTCACACGTGTCGTCAATTGAGCCGCATATTCCTGCTGAACCGCATTCATCCCCGAGCCGCATGAGTCTGAGGGTCTTCTTTTGGGCCGCATAGGGCAACTCCAGTATGAGCCGCATAGACTTGCTACCCAAAACCGCATGGGCTATTTATGCCTTTATTCTAATATTTTCCATGCTTCTACAGCTACAGACTCTCAAGCAGCAGATTGACAATCTGATAATACCTCCATCTTAGTGGAACACTTTGTATGTTTGTGTCTTTTGAAGTATGTGTGTTTTTGTAATGTCTTATATTTCAATTAATAAAAGACATTTTTGCTGTGGCTCCATTATTTGTTGTATATCTTGTTCAGATATAAAAGACATTTTTGCTGTGGCTCCATTATTTGTTGCTCGAATTCTGCCTGTACTAGAGATTCTACGTCTCCCTGGTTGAGCTCTTTACAGCTTTTGACAGAAATCTCTAATACATTCAAGATATGATCCAGGAAAGTAGCTTGAGCTTCATCACCCTGCTTCCGGATAGCTCTTATCAAGAGAGAGGTTGGACCCCTAACCATGAAAAAATCGGTACCTTCTTTCTCCATCATTCTTTTTACTAGAGGCTCCAAAGATTCAAAGAAGCATCTAGTAAAAGATTGGATCACAAGATTATTAGTGGCTATATCACCAGGAGTCGCAGCCACTCCTGTTGATGATGAGGCCGTGGGACGTTCAATCTCTTGTGTCTGGATAGCCGGTTCTTTGAACAGAGGAGCCAAAGTGGAGCTAGTTGCCCCTCCTGGTTGTTCTTCTGTAAAAAGTAAAGATTGTCATTTTGCATGTTGATCGCTATTGTTCAAGAAGATTAAAGATTTAAATTATCTTACCATGGGTTGATCCAGCAACGAGCATATTATCTGCTGGAGTAGACTCTGGCCGAGCAGAAGTAGCTTCAGCTATGACAGCTTGACTACTGCCCACTTCAGAACCACAGGACAAATGATGACTGCTACTAACAACCACCGTCGTTATGGGCACTATGTCCGTGCACGTCGGAGGTGCTACAGGAGTCTCATGATCTACAGGAAATACAAATAAAGACGTTAGCTATCAATTCATTCAAAAGGAGATTGCTAATTTCATTTTATACCTTGAGGATCATTGGCGGGAGTTTCTTCTGGGGCTTCTTCTTCTATTGCTTTTTCTGGAGATACTGTTATCTCCATATCATTTTCAGAATTTAAGGTATCAGTAACATTCTCTGGAATCTCAACATCCTTTTCAGGATTTAAGGTATCAGCAGCATTCTCTGGAACTTCAATATCATCATCAGGATTTAAGATATCATTGACAGCATCAGGAGATGTGTGCACTTCATCATCTCTTTCAAGATCTTGCATGTAGTCATCAATATTTTCAGATGAAGAGCTCTCTTCATCTTCGTCTACTTCTGGTGCATTCCTGTTGGTAGTCGCGGCTTGGTCACCATAGTCATCCAGAGGGCCGTAGCTGCAATCTTCTAGAGCCGCAATTACTTCGCGATCTTCCTCTTCGCGAAGGGTTCTAGGAGTAGGCGGAAGTTCAACAATCTCTGTAGCAGGTAAAAGAGAGTATACAATATTCTTCTCTTCCTCCACTTCCTCCACAGTACTTCCTCTAGGCTCTTCAGCCTCAGTTCTCGGAGCAAGATCTGTCCTTTGCTCAACCTCCTCTCTATGTTCGGGACTAGGAGTCTTATTCCTAGGTTCTAGAACAGGAGTGGAAGATGGCAAGATTAATCCAGCTGCAGCATCTATTACCATTGAAGACGGGGCTCGATTCCTTTTGTGGGCCAGCTTTTTTCTTTTTAGTGGCCTCTCAGGGCTTTCTATATTTATAGTCTCAACTTATTTCTGGATAGAGGTTGGTATAGTAGCCTCTTCTTGCTGAGTTGACTCGGCCAGCTGCCGAGACTGAGATCGAGTGGTGACCTTTTCAGAAGAGTGATCCAAGATCAATTTCTTCTTTGCTGCTGGAGTAGGAGGATCCTCTCTTCTCCTCCTTTTTGCTGGAGATTTGCTCACCTTCAAAGAGATACGTAGTGGCGCATTAACTTCTTGAGGGAACATAACATCCCTTGAGGTTTCCAAAGGTGCATCTTCTGGCTCATGTACCTCCTCATTTCCTATGAGCGACAGGACAACTCCTCCTCTCTTCAATCTTGTTGAAGATGCGAAGCTATCTGTGAGGTTGAAATTATCGGCAAAGGTATTTGAAGATGTATAAAAAACTGAGTATGTAAACAGCATCCGAGGGCCATGATTGCTGTTTACAGGCATCGAGAACGTCGATTTCGTATCTCGAGCATTATAGTAAGCCCAGGCCCGGGCTCCATCTATTAAATAACCTTTTCCCTGAAGACATGTAATAGCATTCCCCACATGGAATTGGTCATAGCCGAACTGTCGAGCGAATCGACTGGGAAGATACGGCTCTAAATAACATTCATCTTCGAACCGGTATACCAAGTGAGAAGGTCAGATTGTCTTCAACCATTCGAAAGCTACACGGCTCAGAGGATGCATCTGCGAATCAATCATATTTGTTCGTATTTGTTCGTAACCAGCAAGAGGCTTGGTACAATAAAAGTTCCATCCTTTTCTCAAATTTAGAGCATATCTGCAGTCTCTTAGAGCAGTGAATTTCCACTTACCATTGGCGTATCTTCGTAAAAAGCTGCCATCTACCGGTCCCATGCCGGGGTCCATCAAAGTGGGATGGTGGAGGAGCAACCACCCAAACAGATATGTATATGGTAATTCCAACCGAGGGAATTCTTTTTTACCCTTGGATTTCAGCATCAGATCGACATAGAGACGAAGACCAGCATTCAGCTTACAAGTCATGGCTGACAGAAGATCCATCTTATAGCCTACGACTAATCTGACGGCCGCAAATAGAACACCACGGTGGAAGCGATCTACTGCACTGGATCCCGAAACTACAAATCGACGAAGCCAATGTGTCAGAAACCCTGCTAACTGGGCTTCCTTCGACATCGGTCTATATCCTACTCTCAGATAACTTTCGAGAGTATCTCCTGTTTTCAAAGGAGGACACTGATAGTCATCCTTCATCTGTTTATCAAAATCACCACTTTCTTCCATCAACTTCATCACTTCTGTGTTGCTCAATGGCTTGAAGAAATCAGGATAACATCTGTCATGTTCCTTGGTCTTTGGTTCTTGAATGTGGTTTAGGAACAAATAAGGTAGCCATTTCGAGGAATAGCAAGTATTTGATGTGGCACTCTTATAGAACAGGGAACAGATCTTGTAATGGCATAGCAGTAGGGGTGAGCATTATTCGGTTTTGGACCGAAAACCGAACCGAACCGAACCGAATAAGAGGTTCGGTTCGGTTCGGTTTTAAAAAATTCGGTTTGGTTTTGGTTTTGAAAATACTAAATTTTCTTATTCGGTTTTGGTTTCGGTTTTAGGTTTCGGTTTCGGTCCAAAACCGAAAACCGAATAAGAAATTTAATTAATTAATTTATATATATATGTGTGTGTACTATATATAAGTATTAATATATATAGGTATATACTAAATATATATATGTATATACTAAATATGTCTATGTATATTTAGTTACTATATATATTAACAAAAAAAGTTTAAAAATAAAAAAATATGAATAACTGAATAAACCGAAAACCGAACCGATTTAATTCGGTTCGGTTTGATTCGGTTTTGGGCCAATTCGGTTCGGTTTCGGTTTTGCTTATTCGGTTTCGGTCCAATTCGGTTTTGGGTTATTCGGTTCGGTTTAAACCGAATAAACCGAATGCTCACCCCTACATAGCAGTTCCTCGAATACTGCTACCATTTTTGCATTTTCTTTCCGGAGTCTGTCCAATTCATCATTGGTGGGGACGAATTCTTCATATAGGAAATCTCCCATTAGCAGAAAAGAGATGTACTTCTTCTCATGGAGTGCAAATCCAATTTCTCCGCCGGGAGTCATGAAGGTTCCTGTTCTGTAATTATACCTCTCTGCTAAAGCCAGGAACAGGTGAGGGTTCAGGGCAAAACCATAGACAGTGGCATGCACTGCTTGGTATAAGTTGATTTGCTGCAGTTCGCCTTCAAACTTGGTCAGAATCCAATTGGCTATGCAGCTCCATCTTTTGAAATCTGGATTCACTAATCCAGTCAGTCTGATGTCCTGTTCAGGATATCTTCCTTCGACTTTCAAAAATTCATTTGCAAAAATTGGGGTCCTGACGGGCATTAACAATGAAGAATTCTCCGGTGGAATGCAACTGGGTTTCAGTCCTCTCAGCAAAATATTGTACCTTTCAGAAGAACTGTAGAACATATCTTTCTTATTCGGACCCTTCTTCACAAAAATTCTTCCCGGACGGGCATCTTGGAATGGAGTAAGGTTCCATTCCATCTTTCTCGGGTAACTCGTATGTGCATACCGGGATAATGGGAGGCAGCATGGAATATTTGGTATCGAGAAAGATCTATCCGTCTGATGAACAATTCTTTCTTCCATTCTCGGTCTTGGTTGAGAACTTTTCTCGAAAGCTTCACCAAACAAGAATAATGGTTTCTTGTGTATAACAGCATCTGCCGTTTCCAGAGGTTGTCCGTTCATTAACATTGCCAATGTTTTATTGTCCTGGGATACCAAAATGGCCGGACGGGAGGTCGGCAGATCATACTGAGGATAATGTACATGTGACAAGTCCTCTTTATACTCTGATTCTGAAAGGGTCCCCACGAAGTTCTCATATTCTGGGTCTTCTCTGGTATTAACTGCATCAGATAGAGAAAACAAAAATCTTCAGTACAAAGTCAAAATCAAAGATTCAGTTTGCACAAAAATCAAATTGCGCAAACATCAGATTGCGCATAATCAGTTTGCGCAAACAAATAAATATCAGTTTGCGCTGACAGACTCGCGCAAATCAGTAAATTGCGCTGACTTTTATCAGCACAATTCAACCGATCGTGCAGAGAGTCGTTCTTCATAAAAATGAAGGGTGGACTGATTTATGCAACCAGAACCCTAAAAAGGGTGGCGCAATATGATCCTATCTCTAAAAAGAGATGGATTCTGAAAGAAACAGTGAAATCAAAACTCTAAAAAGGGTTTTTGATTTGGGTTCTTTACCTATCATTGCTGGGTAAGCGGTTTCATGGCGCGAAGCTCGGCGCACAGCCCGAGTTGATGATTCGGCGGGGGCCTTGCCCTTAGCGGCGGCAGAGGATCGTCGGGGAGCCATTGCAATCGTCGAAGAGGAAAGAAAGGAAGAGCTCAAAAGTTTTTTCTCTCGAGATCAAAAAGAAAGCAAGTAATGAACACTTCGAATGCATTGAGGAACTATTTATAGTTTTTTAAAGTCGAAACGGCCGTCTTAGATTGCGCCTAAAAATGGGCTAAATCCTCAGATTGCGCAGACAGCTCATTATGTGCGCAAATTGGTTTCATATTCAAAATTCAAAGTATTTCAAAATTTTAAATAAGTTCAACTTTCGAAAACTTTGAAGGGGGTCTTGTTGGTCCTAAAAAATCAAGTTGCACATATCAACAAAGTCAGAAAATCAAGAAATACAACTTTCAGATGAACTGCACAGACATCAGATTGCGCATCCTTCAGATTGCGCAGAATAGATTGCGCACACGTTCAAGTGCGCAGGCTGACGTGGCAAATCACCATCATTACCTGACACAAATCAAATCTTCTGACAACTGACAGCGCAGAGATCGAGGCGGCCGTTCGTTTAATCGTGCAGCACGACGCTCGAGGACAGCTGGCAGGGCAATCCATGTTGGCGCAATCTATGTTGGCGCAATCTATTTCCTGCGCAATTCATGTTGGCGTAATTCAAAACCTGTACAATTTAATGTGCACGTTCTATCAGTACAAATGATAAAATATACGTGGCATTCATGCCATCAATTGCTCATTTCGTGGCAACTGCCTGTGCATAATCATGCGCATTTCAATCAAATGATGCCATGTGTCCAAGACAGTTAGCCCATGATCCAACAACTGCCTGCGCAGTCCATTGCTGCGCTATCCATCATGTGCAGTCCAGAATAACTAAAAGTTAGTTATTTCTCAGAACTCTATAAATAGAGTTTCAAGTCTCCATTTAAGGGGATCAAGAATCAATAATCAGAAATCAGAGAGATCAGACTTCAAAGTTCAGAGAGTCCAGGAGTTCTTGCCCAAGTGCTGCTGCATTCTTCCGAGGCTTTTGCCTTCCACTTCCGAGGCTTTTTGCCTTCAATTCCAGAGTTGTTCTCAACTTCATAGGCTTCGACTTCAGAGTTCACATCGTCCAAGGGATAAAGCAATCATCATCTAGATTGGATTCCTAAAGTTGTACCATTCCCAGAATTCAAATTGTAATCTTTTACAAAGTTTGTATCAATAAAGTTCTTCAACTTTTGTTTTTGCAAACACATCCCTACCTCCTCCCCGAGCTCACCCTCGCCCCCACCCGAGCTGTCGCGCTCCCACTCCTGCCGGATGCGCCCCCACCCGCATCGCCTCCTCCCCTGTGCTACCCTTCTTCCCTCCGTGACACCAGGCCCCGCCACCCGTACTACCGTCGCTACTGTTGCTGTAACATCGCTACCACCAATGCCTCCGCTCCGTCGCTGTGCCGTCATTGTCGTAGAAAATGGGGGGCTGCCGGAGAGGAGGGAGAGAGAATAGAGGGAGGATTCTTTACAATTTATCCATAGGTTTTAGAGGGTTTATTATATAATCGTCATTTGATAAGAAATTTGACTTCCATTAAGGACATAAATCAAATTGAATGCGAACTGCATAAAATGTAAAATTTAATATTTGTTTTAAGCGATGGATTTTTTTCAACTACATGCTTATATCTAAGGAGGGATTTCTTGCGCTTTACCTCTTCTAACTTATACATGGAAGTGAGACTTCCCCTTTCCCAAACAAGCTTAAAATTTAATATTTGTTTTAAGCGATGGTTTTTTTTACTAAATGCTTATATCTAAGGAGAGATTTTTTGCACTTTACCTCTTCTAACTTATACATGGAAGTGAGACTTCCCCTTTCCCCCATGGCAGATAACCCTCTCCACGCCTTCTTCACGAATGGCGATTATCAAATGCTCTATTGACTGCTCCTCTTCCCCATCCTCTCTATAGCAGGACTGCTTCCCCCCCTTTTATCACTCCCCTCCCCCCTCACTGAAGGTCTGCTATTCCCACTTATCATCCCTCTCTTTCTCATCAGTGTTCCCCTACTCTATCTTTGTCATGGCCTCTCCACAAGACCCTTCTTACGATGATATCATTGGTAAACTTGCTTCTCTGCTCATGAATCCAATACCTGCTTCTGATGCAATCGGAAAATCCTCTTCTACCAATCCTCAAACGGATTGGCAATTATTCCTCTTCTTCAAAATCTTCACCAACAAATCCTATCCAGTACACATCATTTCTTCGACATTTCCAAGAATATAGAAACTGCAGGACTCAATTAAAGTATCAGAGTATTATGAGGGGTCATTTTCTGCAAAATTCAAAAGAAAGGAAGATCTCGAGATTGTTATAGCCAATGGGCCATGGAAAATCAACAAGAATCTGCTGATTATTGAACGATGTTATCCTAACAAGTTCCCAGTGACTATATATTTTCTGACAGTGACTTCTGGGTACAACTCCACGGTCTTCCAGTTAATTTGCTCACCATCGAATTTGTGTCCTCTGTTGCAGCGAGAATAGGTGATATTCAATCTTCGTCTATTGAGGATGCCTCCAAATGGACACTATTTGTAAGAGTTAGAATAAAGATTGATATCACAAAGCCTCTACTTCGATCACTCAAAGTTCCTATGGGAAACAACAAGGAATGTAATGTGACACTGAAATATGAAAGGCTTCCAAAGTTCTGTCAATTCTGTGGTCGCCTAGGGCATGGCATAAAAAGATGCATTACTCACAAGGAATATGGGAGTATGATGAATGACAATTGGTCAGTGGAACAGAAAGCTCAATTTTAAATTCTTCTGGATAAGCGCTTGGAACTCTCTATATGCGCTAATCATGCGGATAAGTTCAAGATTATCTCCAATAGTAGAGGTAAATCTAAAAAGAATTTTCCTCCTACCCCTTCTACTATCAATGATCCAGCCAGCCCCCAAATTTGTTCCATTCTAATACTGCCTCCCCTCCCATTATTTCATCTTCCATTATCACAACTATGTCCATTGATCCACCATTACTTTCCAATCAGAATACTTCTTCCAATTCACAATCCTCCCTCTCTGACATCGCCGTCGAACTTCCAGTAACGGTTACTGCATATTCCAAGCTCACACTATGTCCGACTACAAATCAGTTACTAACCATGCCTCCACCACCTTCGGTTATTCCGCTAACCGTTACACACCCTCCAGAATTAACCATCAAGCAATCCACAACTCACCAGCCGAAAAATTCGGAAGTTACACCCCTTGACAGTACATTGAACAAGGATCATTCAGTATCTCCTACTAATCCCTCAAAATCTCAAGTGGACCCTGATCCAAACCCAAATCATACTGAACTCATACCTGCGATCACAAATAATATTTCCCATTCTAAACCACTGTCACCAATCTTTAATATCACTTCTGAGTCACAGTCAAGCTCCCACCAACTTTCTTCTACTACTTCAAAATCTAAATTCTCCAATATATCTACCATTTCCACTACTTCTACTATGACTACTTTCACCAACTTGCTGAAAGCTCTCACCCCTGACATTCCTAATCCATCACCTACGACCTCTTTACATCCCAACAATTCTACCTTATTAAATATTCACACCTCAACTATCAAAAGATCAAGATCTTTCAACATTGATGAAGATATCGATAACCCAGAGAGTAGACCATACAAGAAACTGCTGCTTTTCATTGATGAAAACATAGGTGCGGCTGGCCTCCAACAGCCTCCATATCTATAATTCTATCTCGAAATTGTAGGGGTTTGAGGAATGACCCTACAATTCGTACTCTGAAATCATTCCTCCGTGCATCTAGGCCAAAGATTATGTTCCTCGCTGAAACTAGATGTACGTCCACAGCTTCAGATTCAATTGCTCTAGATCTGGGATATTCTAAGTATTACTCTATTTCATCGAATGGTCTTTCTGGGGGACTTCTACTCTGTTGGGATTTAGACATTACTCTTGATATCAAGTCTTCATCTGTCAATCATATTCATGCTATTCTTATCCCACCGAGATATGATAAACCTTGGCACCTCATATGTATCTATGGCCCTCCTATGATAAGGGATAGACAGGAATTTTGGCAACAAATGGAGCACACTATTGCTGCCATCAATGACCCCTGGATTTGCATTGGCGACTGTAATAGCATTCTCTCTGCTGAAGACAAATATGGATGCAATTGTTTCAATTATAATCACCACAAAGGTTTCATTCAATGGTTTAATCAGGCAACATCTACGGATATCAGACATTATGGGCCAGCTTTTACATGGAACAAGAAGAAAACCTCAACAATATGTGGATGAACGGTTAGACAGAGCCATGGTTGATATCCAATGGCAATCTCTTCACCCCAATGCAGGTGTGCTTCATCTTCCTTGCCTTAATAGTGATCATAGCCCAATACTCCTATTTCTGAATGTTTCTACCAGAAGAAGACATCTACCAACTAGATTTGAGGTGGCGTGGGTTTATGAAAATGATTTTCATCAAGTACTTTCTAATTCCTGGAATAACTTGTAAGCCCCTATTTTTCAAAATTTATTTAATTAGTGTTAATTAATTTTTAATGTCATATTTAGCCTTAAAATAATTATTAGGATTTTTAAAATTTTTTTTAAATTTTTTAAATGATTTTTAAATGAGTTTTAAATACAAAAATATCAATTTGTAATTTTCTAAAATGTTTTAATATCATTTTTAATAATTAGAATTGTTTTAATATAGTTTTGTAATTATTAGAATTGTTACAATATCAGTTTGTAATAAATGAATTGTTTTTAAATGAGGAATACAAATTTATATTTCATTTAGTGACTTTAGGGACCTATCTGTAATAACCTAAACTAGGGGGGCCTAATTGCTAAACCCTAATCTACCCACCCCGACTGACCGACGACTGACCGACCGACTGCCCCCGCCATTTTGCCGGCACGACGACCCCCCGACCGCCTCAACCCCCTTATAAAAACCTCCCTTCTTCCCCAGACCTAACCCTAACCCTAAAACATCACCCAACCACCTACAACCGCCTCACCGACAGCCCCCAAACCCTAACACTAAACCCTAACTCCGACGAGCCTCGTCCAGCCTCTACGTCGACGCTCACCGCCCCCAACCGCCACCGACGTGTTCGCCTCGACGAGCCGCACCCAGCGCCACCTGAGCGCCACCGCCACGAGTCTCCTCCGCCCAGTCGCCACCCCGACAGCAACCTGACTTCGGACACGTACGTGTCAGTGCTGTCTCTGTGTCATTTTTGTCTCGAATTCACGTGGATGACTCGCCAGGACACGGGCAATCTATTGGTAAGCTTGAACACGGCCGAATCAATTCGTACGTGTCGTGCTGAGTGTAGACACAAGACTCCTGTGTCCCTAACTGTCCGGACACAGGATTGTTATTATTATTTTTTTATGTATTAAATACCTAAAACCTAAATAAAACTAACTAAAACCTAACTCTAACACAACCAGCGGGCTGACCCCCTGGCCAGCCCGACCCAGTCAAACCCCCCCCCCCGCGCGCTCAGTGGCTCGAGTTCGAGCCCCCCCTTTGCTGTTGTTTCTATTTTTTTTTTTTCTTTTCTTTTATATTTTATTATTATAATATATATTATATATTATATACATGTATTTGTATATAT
>JANAVB010010824.1:0-57692 GCA_029216955.1 Iris pallida
ATTGATGGTGCAAGTGCATGGAGATACCTTAGCACTGCTTGTACCGGTGCCAAATTCCGGGTATCAACTGCTACAAGTACAACCGAGCTACGAATACTTCATACGTATGCTCGCTTTTATGCATCCATTCGCTCCTTCGCATATGGCTACAATATGAAGAGGAGTCTTCGATGGCCCAAGGAAGGGAACATCGAAGAACCAGTCAGGGTACCTTCAAGCATACCCGATGATGCTGCTGTTCCAGATGAGTATCTGGAAGTAATCCCTACGGAAGCTGGAGAAATAGCTGCAGGACCAATTACTATCGGCAAAACTCGGAAACAGAAATCAGGTGCAGCTGTTACCCTCCAAGAGAAGAAGAAGAAGGTCACTGTCAAAGGGCTTCTAGATAGAGAACCGCTACTCCAGAGAGCGAAACTCCAGTCGAGGAGCTTCAACACATTGCATCATCTTCAGCTCATCCTAGAGAAGGGTCCTCGACATTCCAACCAGCAAGATCAACAGAAGCTGTGGGGCTCCTATCTCCTGGACATCTCAGCTCATCACTTCATCTGACTTTGCCACAAAAGACGAAAGCTATTGAAGATACCGCCACTACACATACTGTTGATCCAGGACCTATCCCATCAGATGAACCGGCTCTTGTCTTCGATGATGAGGACTGGGATCAAGATTATGACGAACTCTTGGCACGTCCTGCACCTACTCCAGGTAAATATAAATTACACAAAATCTATACAAAATTATGTATTATGATTTTGTAGATTAACTTATTTTGCTAAATTTTTTGTAGGTGTTATCATTGCAGCAAAGCCCGTGGCTCCTCCTCCTTCTCAAGAAGCTATTTATGAAGAAAATATGGAATCTGAGGAAGAGAGTTCTTCTTCAGAAGAAGATACTGTCCAAGAGGAATGTTCTCCATCCACAGAGATAAAACAAGAGCCTGTGGTAGAGGCTCAGGTAGAATTGCCTTTTCTTGCTGAAAACAGAGAAAAAGAATAAACTGCAGAAGAACCAACTACAGATAAAGAAGCAGCTGCTGCAGAAAAAACAACCTTCAATGAAGAAACAGTTGTAGAAGAACCAACTAAAACCGAAATACTCCCAGAGCTTAAAAAGCTGGTAGCCCATGAAGGTGATGAAGATATGGTCAACTCATCAACTGAAGCTGAAGACGTTGTAATAGCATCCTCCGTTATTGTTACTGATCCAGCACAAGTTCCTGAGAAGACAGTATCTGAACCGGAGTTAGTTACAATGATCACCATTCCTCCCACAACAATCACCGCCACTAAAACTCAAGCAGTTTCAACTCCAAAAATGGCTGGAATAATAATCCAAAAAAGTACTGAAGATATGGCCTCTGAAGCTCCTGGGGATCAGTTAGCCATGGTAGCAGCATCAACAATGGCTGTAACTCAACTTGCTACCAAGGCAACAACAATACCCACTCCTAGCCTTCAGAAGAGGGACTTGGTAGACATTGTCGCCACGTCGAGCTTAAATGCAGAAATGAATCTCTTAGTTGAGATTCATACTGAAACTTTCTACAAAACCCTGGCGGCTTTGATCAAGATGGTCCTGAAGAAGGGCCTTAATTATGAAAGTTTGAAGGCTGCGATTGCGCTCACAATTAGGAATGTTGCCATGTTCAATGACACTGAGAGAGCAGTGGCGCTGGAGAAGGTAGTAGAGGGACTTGAACAGCCTATTAGAGAATATCTAAGGCTGTCAAGTGAAACTATTGAAAGTCTTATCCAAACCGAGTATGATGCTTTATCAGCTGAATACATCGCTCGGGAGACTACTTTCAATGAATCTCTCCAGAACTATAGCAGTGAAGTTGCCAGAGAATGAGCTTTATTGAATGAAACCAAACCTCTGCTGGAGATGCATAAAGAAGCGTATGAGACTTCAAACATAAGAATTTATCAGCAAGATGATAAAATTCATGAAGTTGAGGCGAAGTTGGCTCGCTTGAAAGCTGAAAGGGACCATATAATTGCGGCTCGAGACCAACATTTAACGCAGAGTTCAATTTTGGAAGAGAAGGTTTTTGGTGTTGAAGCTGTCATTAAAACCCTTGATGATGCCAAGGATAAAATGATTGCTACTTTCATCGAATTCTCCTATCTTTGTACTCCAAAAGCTCGACGCACCATAGCTACTGCAACTGTGCTGAGCTCTCGTGAGAAGCGTCTAGCAGAGCTGCAAAAACTGCTCGAAGATGTATCTGCTCCGCCTTAGGCAAATAAAGAGTTTTTGTATTCTTCTTTTTGTATCATCAATAAAGAATTTTGTATTCTTCTGTCTTTTTCATTCTGTAATATTTTCAAGAAATAAATAAAATATTTATTTTGTGACCCTATCATTTGTTTTGAATTTAAACAATAGTTATAAGATAGAAAACACTTATCAGAGGTAATATGGACATGACAAGTCTTCTAAACTCAATAAATTATATCTATCCAGAGGTAATGTGGACATGATAGATAATGAATCTTGTTTTCTTTTTAGAGTGTACAATACTATCAGAGGTAATATAAACGTGACAGATCGTAACAACTCAAAGAAAAATAGATTAATATCTATTCAGAGGCCATATGGACATGATAGATAAGAAAAGAAGTAGACTTAATATTTATTCAGAGGTCATGAGAACATGATAAATAATAAATCTTTTTTTTAATCAGCTGGTAAGACAGAAGATCAAAATTTTCTTTTAGGAGACAAATAATCAGCTTAACCAAACTTTGGTAGCTGGGAAAAAAAGAAGAAGTTCAGACATAATATTTTTTTAAGAATTTGCCATTAATTGGCATTATGAGCAAATCTCCATTAGGTTTAGACAACCTATAGGCACCATTGGAGAATACCGACTCGACTACATAAGGACCTTCCTATTTTGCTTGGAATTTCTCTTTGGTCTTATGAGTCATCACCATCGGTCTTCGGATAGCTAGAACTAGCTCACCGACTTTGAATACCCTCTCTTTAACTTTACGATTAAAAGCTCGAGATATGCGGGCTTGATAGAACTCGTGTGCTGTTGCGCTTGTAGACGCTTCTCGTCTAGACCTTCAAGTTCTTGAAGTCTCAACCGATAATTATTCTCTGTAGTTAGCTCATTAGCAATGACTATTCTAAGAGATAAAATCTGGATTTCCCGTGGAAGAACAGCCTCACATCCGTAAACCAATAAGAATGGTGTAAAACCAGTAGGAGTTCGGACTGTCGTTCGATAAGCCCATAAATATTCTCCAAGTTTCTCATTTCAATCATATTTATTAGAAGAGACAAACTTTTTGAGAAGTTTAATAATTGTCTTGTTGAAAACTTCGGCCAAACCATTAGTAGCTAGATTATAGGTCATAGAAGCCAGATTTTGGATCCGATTCTTATCGGAGAATCGATAAAACGCCTGACTGGCAAATTAGGGTCCATTATCATGGATTATCCTTCGGGAAATCCCAAAATGATAAATGACATGGTGTTTGATGAAACTAATTACATTAGATGTTTTTACTTCAACAAGGGGAACCGCTTTCGCCCATTTAGGGAAATAATCCGTTACGGCCAAGATAAACTGATGGCCTTTAATAAAAGAAGGATTAATCGGACCAATAATATCCATGCCCCAAGCTTCGAAAGGTCAAGAAGCTGCTGTGGGATGTAAGAATTCAGAAGGTTGGTGAATAAAATTAGCATGAATCTGACACGCTTTACACCGTCTGGCATAATCCACAGTATCTGCTATCATGGAAGGCCAATAATACCCCATTCTTCGAATACGGTCCTATAATTTCTGACCTGGTTGATGAGCACCGCAGACACCATTATGAGCTTCACGGATTGTTTGCTTAGCTTCACTCTCAGAGAGACAACGCAGCAAAAGTCTGTCATAAGAATGACGATATAACATATATAAAGAAAAATCGTAGTAGAATCGAAATGATCGTTTCTTGATTGATACAGCTTCTTTTGGATCTTCAGGTAAAATCCTATGGACCGCATAATCAATGAATGGACTTCTCCAATCCCTTTGTTGAGAACTTGATTCTGTAGTATAACTTTGTTCGATATGTAAATTATTCTTTACACAAAATAGATCTCTATCCAATAAAGTAATGGTATTTTGTCTTCTAATTAGAACAGCTAAGTCTGCAGCTGAACTAGCAAGAGCATCAGCTTCCAAAATTTGAGAACGTGATACGAATTCAATGAAGAACCCTTTAAATGAAAGGACCAATTCGATTACCACTTGATGATAAGGAATGAGGTCAGAATTTCTGACTTCATTTGTCCCTCTGACCTGATTAACAATCAGTTGAGAATCTCCATAAGCTTCCAGAAACTCAATGTCTAATTGTTTTGCTACTTGAAGACCAATTAGCAGAGCATTATATTCTGCCACATTGTTGGAGCATGGTTCATTAAGAGAATAAGCACGATATATAACCATTTTATCAGGAGAGACCAAGACGATGCCTACTCCGGAAATAATATTGCCTTTAGGCCCAACCCGTGATGCTCCATCAAAGTATAGTTGCTAAATGTCATCTCTCAAAGTCATGTTGCAATCCATGACTTCGTCTGGAATGTCCTTATATAGCTTAGATGTTTCAGGTATAGGGTGAGCTGCTAAGAAATCAGATAATGCTTGACCCTTCACTGATTTTTGAGGTACATAGACCATATTATAAGGAGTAAGCAACATTGCCCAGGTGGCTAACCTGGAATTAAGAATGCTCGACTTTCTCATCAATACCCGAATATAATTTATTCTGGAGATGACATGAATAGTCTGTCCTGACACATAATATCGTGTCTTTTGAATGCCAAAAACTAAGGCCAGACATTCTTTTTCCACAGGAGTATACCTGTCTTCAGCTCCAACCATTATTCGGCTAAGATAATAATTGCCTGTTTATGATCTTTATCACTTTTTTGTGCAAGAAGAGCACCAAGTGACTGATCCAAGGCTCGAACATAGAGCAAAAATGGTCTTCCCACCACTGGAGGTACCAAAACAGGTAGATTTATAAGGTATTGAATAGAGTATTGAATCAGAGAAATAGGCTTCAACACCCTTAAAAGGATTGATATCTGCAAATTCAGTCTTCACAATCCCTTGAGAATCCACGTACTTGAAGCATTGGTGGAGAGTTGAAGGCACAATATTATGCTCATGTATCCACGGTCTTTCAAGAAGGATGTTATAAGATACATCTGAGTTGATAACATAAAAGGTCGCCATAGTTCGAAGATCACCTATTTGAATTTTCAGACGAATCTTTCCCAATGGTTTACTCTTTCCAGAGTTGAAACCAACTATTATTGTACTAGTGTAAGTCAAATCACTAGTAGGAATTCTCAAGGTTCGTAGTATACCCTGAAGAATAATGCTAATAGAAGACCCGGGATCAATGTAAATCCTGTCAATTTCAGTAGATTCAATATACCCTGTATAACACAGAGGCCTGTCGTGTTTATTATGCTTTAGCATCATATATTCTTGTGTGAAGGTAATGTTAGGAATTGATTCCATCACACTATGACATTGTGGACACGATACCGGTATATTGTCAGGACTCTTGAGTTGAGCTAAGCATGAGTCTGCCTGTAGCAAAGCTTCGCTCAAAGTTTTTCTACTTTCTTTAGAAAGACGAAGCAGCTCAAAGATAGAAAGTCTAGCCGGAGTATTAGCTAAATGGGCTAGAATATCGAACTTGTAGGGTTTCATCACTACCCCTTGATTTGAAGCAGATTTCAATGGGACGTCAAAGCATACTGTTTTTTGTTTTCCTTTCTCAACCATAGATGGTTTAGAAAGTCTTGCCTAAGCAAGAATAGGAGATGGTTGAGCTGGTAGTGTTTCAACAACGTCCTCTGCTTCTTTAGAAGTTTCCTTATAATCTCTGTGGTACTCTTTCCCAGATATCGTACCAGCAAAGGTTTATTCTTTAGATTCAGGAGAATGAAGTACCATATTACAAGTTTTATCCTTCTTTTCTTTAGTCTTCTTCTTGCGAGGATTTTTATGAGGGACTTCAAATCCCAATCCAACAGTAGATTTTTGACATTGAATTTGTAAAGGAAGTCGCATTTCTTTATCATAGTTCAATCCTTCCTTCTTTTGAAAGTCATAGCCCATCTTTTTCATGAGATGGACTGATTATTGACTGTACATGTGAGTGGATAGTAGACTTTCAATAGATGATTCAACAGAGGAAGAAGAAACAGAGACCTCTGTAGTCACAGGAGTAGGGGTATTCGAGACATGAGGAAAAATCTCTACATGAGCTTTCTCATAAGCAGCAAAGACTTGTTATGTCCTGTATAAGGGGACAATATTCATTGCTAACTATTGTCGATGAGTAAGTTTGAGTTTGGTAGGAGGAGCCAAACTTGGAGGGCATATATTCAAACCCCTCAGTCTATCCTCCAAAGGAATGCCATCCCTAAGATGATCCAAATCATGATGATCTGGAGTAACAACATGAGAAATCATATTGCAGGTTTTGACTTTTCTACCTTTCTTGGATTTTGAAGTTTTACCTTCATCTTTCATTTCAGGTACTAAGTCAGGATGTACCCACATGATTTCACCATTTTTTAATGTGAGAGGCAATAATCCTTCATTTTTCTCTCTAGCTGGCGGGAGATTTTTAATTTTTATTGTCGCCTTTGGAATTGGGATAATCCCATCTGGAACTTGCTGTGGAGGAAAACCTCCAAATTTTAGAGAAATCATATTAGTTGTAACTGTATGCTCATCATTGGTTAAAGCGATGGCATTAGCATTTATCAACTCTTGGATTTTCTTCTTAAAATATAGCAAGCCTTGGTAGGATAATTTATGTTTATATGATAGATACAATATTTGGGACTGTCAGTCAGATTCACCTCATTAGGTCTTTTTGGCTCTGGAATCTGGAGTTTTCCACTCTTCACAAGACATTAGAATATCCCTGGGATATTACTGTCATCAAAAGAGTACTCTTCTTTTGGTTTGGAAGACTCCTGATTATTTAGCATCATTTTGGGTTTTGAAAGATTAACCACTAGGGTTTCCTTCCCTTTCCCATTGCGATTGTCGGAATTATTACCTGTAGAGGCTTTCTTTCCTTTGTCTTCTGAGGCAAAGATCATCCCGTGTTCACGAGCCAATCTACCATTGGTCTCGACTGAAACTGCTGCTATAATGAACGAGGCCCAATCTGTGAATTGAGAGCCCGTAAAGACAGTAATAGTTGGTCACAGATTCATTTTGCCTGTATCAATCAATGCTGAATTTGGCATACCAGGAGGCATTTTCAAAGTTGCCTGTCGAAAACGTTCGATAAACATCTGAGTATCTTCCTTCTCCTTTTGTTTGATCTCTATTAAGGAGGACATATTCATGTCCATGCCTTCTTCATAGAAACGGGAGACAAATATTACTTTAAACTCGTCAAAAGATGATATGCAATTGTCGGATAGACTGCGATACCAGTCATAAGCTGAACCCGTCAAACACCCGATGAAAACTCGGGTGAGAAGAGCATCATTCTTCTGCAGATGCATAGTCATAATATCAAAATAATTGATATATTGACTAGGAGAGGCCTTTCCATCAAACAATACCATCGATTGTGGCTTAAATTTTGAAGGAAAGGGTACATCATTCTAATGAGGAGGATAAGGTTGCTTAATCCCTAACCTCTGGAGCTGATCTTTGTGCTTCAGAACTTCAAACTGTGCTTTTGGCTTCCGTACTGCTTGAATAGCTTTACTAGTTTGTGGAAGCACATTTGATTGGATAGTGGCCGGATGTACCATAACCCCCATCGGAGGTCGTACATCTTCTAAAATAAGAGGATCTGGAGCTGCAGAATTTTGATTGATAAATGGATCTTGGCTAAGATTATTCAAAGGTGTATCAACCCCTCGACTATCTTGAGTTTGTGCTGCTACCTGAACCGGTGTTATCACTGCCGGCTGAACAGTTTGCTGAGTCATTATTATTTGATGTATACTTTACAACATGGCAAGCATGTCCTTCAGTTATTGCTCAACTGCAGAAAGACGTTGTTCTGTATTAGCAGTTGATGTCTCCAGTTCATCTCCGATAGCATAGGATTCAACCTCCCTTGAACATACAGAGGGATTGGTATAGAGGTATGAATCAATGCTATCAGTTTCTAACTCCAATGACTGGGTACCCCCAGCTTCTCAATCTGAAGATTGTAACGATCTTTGAACTCTTGATCGAGTATTCTGATATACCCCTTCAAAAGTATCAAGGAGACGGTTGAACTATTATTGGCTTGGAGTCCGGGACGAATTACGTCTTTGACGTCGTCCTCTATTGGTATGAGATGCCATGTTGACTGATGCATAAGATAACTCATGTTCTTGATCATAAACTTGTTGCTGAGGCACATTGTAGCTTAATCGGTCAAAAACTGATCGTTTTGAAGCCGAACAGTAATATTTGATTACAATCTGGTGACACTCACAATGATGATCTTCTTTGGGGAGTATCACAGGAGATTTTTTGTTTTTACGCTTTTGTACAAGCAACCCGCGTAAATCAGAAGGAGTAGAAGGAGTCGTCTTCTTTATTATATTTGGGACAGAGAAACGTTTAGTCCCTTGCGTATAAAGAAGATTACTGGCTGTATTCGTAGAACCAAATTGTACTTTTTTATGCACCTAGAGTTACGTGCATAAATCCTAAGATTTTTGTGCACAAAGGATTCCATCAGCATTACGCGTAATCTGAAGGTTTGGTACCTTGCGTAAAGCAGTGTAAGAAGGTTGTTGGTAAAAAACTAAAGTTTTACCAACAATAGAATTCTTGTATTTATGCTACATGCATGCAGGCAAATTCACTTTAGATGCAAAGGCATCATTATAAACTTTATCTACCATGTCACCGACAGGAGATTTACCCTTACGCGTAGAGCGCAAAATATGAACATCTGCTACGTCACTGATGGAAGATTTACCTTTACGCGTAGAACGTAAAACTTGGGTGTCTACCACGTCATAGACGGGGGACTGATTTTTACGTACAGAACGTAAAACTTGGGAGTCTACCACGTCACAGACAGGAGACTGATTTTTATGCCTGGGGCGCATCACTGAAGTAGAGACTGCCTCGTCACAGACGGGAGCCTCCACAACAGGAGTGGGAAGGATTCCTTTGCCTTCAGGGACAGCAGGGAGATCCGAGGATGCTTTGGACTTAAGAATCCAAACTTTTTGTGTCTTCCGCAATTTTTGAACATTGTAACAGCGAGTACTACCCCAGTTCGGATCTCTTGCCACGTGTTCAATTTGATTGATTGCAAATGATCTGATTTGATCCCAGTAATTATGAGGATGGCACTAAACCTGGTTGTTAGGATCTGTTGATGAATCTTGCAACGTGTCCCACTATTATTAAGTTGATATCTGTATGGACGCTGGCAAAAACTGCAGTCACATAGAAAATCTGAGCTGCATGAGGATTACCCTCCCCATTAAGCTGCATAAGGCTGGCCACATGTCAAGGCTGCTTGGGAGTGGCCTCTGAACATTTGAACCGCATGGGGATGATCTGAGCCGCATGAGCGTAGGCGACCGCATGATGGGTGGCTTCTCAGTGAGCCACACAAAGATAGTCCTCGTGAGCCGCATGGGTAGCCTCTGCCTAAGCCGCATGAGTAGCCTCTGCCTGAGCCGCATGGGTGGCCTCTGCCTGAGCCGCATGGGTAGCCTCTGTCTGAGCCGCATGCGACTGTCCATGTGTCAAGGCCGCATAAAGGTTTTTGGGGTTTTGACGGATTGTGTCAGAGATTTCCTTCGTTTCCCTAGGGGTCTGCCATTATGACAGAGTCATCATTGCGTCTTTATGTCAGAGCTGTCATTGGTCAGAGCTGTCAGCCGTCAAGGCATTAAATGCAGTAAAGACAAAATAGAGAGCTGTTTGAGAGCCACGTGGCTCCTCTCTGGACCGTATGGGACTATTCGAGCCGCATAGACGCTTAAGCCGTATGGATTCCCGAGCCGCATGAGCTCTCTGAACCGCATGTGGGATCCTTGGCCGCATGGATCTTTCTTTATTCTTTTCCATGCTTCTACAAGACCCCCTTCAAAGTTTTCAATTTACAAAATTAAAATACTTTGAATAAGAAGCATGGCTATGTATAAACTCTTCTGTCCGCATATGATGTCCTGGCCGCATGGATGTCCCAGCCGTATAGCCTCCTCAACCGCATTGGTCAATCAGCCGCATGGACCCTTTGGCTGCATAGGCTGTCTGACCGCATGAGCTCTTCTTGCCATGTTATCCTGTCACGTGTGCAAATCTTTTTGCATTAATTGTTGTTTGATTTGCTATCAGATTTAAGGCCGCTTTTTGGGGCAGGATCCCAAGAGTCTAGCCATAAATAATTAGATCGCCTTGGTAACCGAAGAGTCGGTTATACTGCTCGTGGACCGATGCGTCGGTCCATTGGGGTTCTGCCTATAAATAGCAGGGTGTTTGGAAAAGACAATCTTTTACTTTCTGCTATTGCCCTAGCTCTCTTGCCTTCGTCCTCTTTCTCTGATAATAGTAATGGCTCCCAAGAAGACTATTGCGGCGAAGAAGGGTGCGTCTTCATCAGCGGCGAAGGGTAAGAAAGCTGCTTCTGCGGCAACGAATGTGGCAGCTCCTCCGCCAGCTGACGTGCCCGTAGTTCACCCCGACGTCCACCACGCCATCGCTGGTAAGGACTTTTTTTTGAGTTTGGAGCCCTAACTGTCATGGCTACGTCGCATATTTTATGCGCGAGCCTTCATCTTTATGTGTGCCGCATGCACGTCTCGTGGCCGAGCCGTGAGCCGCATAAGAATCGCCACTGTGGCCGCATACGCACTTCGCCAACGAGGCCGCATAAGCTATGCTGAGCCGCATAGATTCGTACAAATTTGTCTGTCACGTGGTCCGCACGAACTTATCCGAACCCTGAGGGCCCTATGAGAGCACTGCCGCACGAACCTTCACTGATCGGAGCCGCATAAGTGTTCTTCTGAGCTTGAGCCGCATGAGGCTTTGTTAAGTTGGAGCCGCATAAGCTCGAAAACACCCCTCAGTTCTTTTTGTCCATCTTTTTTAACTTATTTTCTTTTGTCTTCTTCTCAGTGAATTTGCCGGTTAATGCTGCTAGAGAACCCCTGGTGGGTCGTACCCAAGCTGCTCTGGGCTATAGGTATGACTATATAGTTAGGCATGTGGCGAACCAGTTTTCTAGTGACGAGCCTCCAGCGAGATTGAATGCCCTCAAGAACCAGCCTTTCTTTTTTCTCAACGCTATGATGAACTAGGGGAAACTAGAAGGGGAATACTTGAAGCCTGCGTTCTTCTTCGGAGTCGCCTTGAGTGTGAAGAACAGTCAGGTTCTAGATGTATCAGAGAACTGGAGCTTTGTTTCTAACGGGATTGCGATCCGCATCCCCCAAATGGAGCGTCACTTCCCACTATCTTGGTTCAATATGCTCCCACTGGACCGAAAGATGGAAGAGTCTTTAACTCCTACTCGTAGTGGGATGTTTGTGGGAGACATCCATTACAATAACAGCATGAGGTCAGTATGTGCGGGCATGGTGCACGCCAGCCGTTCTGTAATGGGATTGGCCTCGGGTACTTTCTTGAATGTGTCGGGTCCCAATTTCACGTTTTCTGCAGCCGACACTTTTATGAACCAACTTGCTCGGAAGGGTTCCTATCCCATTGGCCGGTTGACGCTCCCGAATTGGATACACCCCATTCCCTCATGGACCAATCTGTCTATGTGGATCTTGCAAAAGTATGAGGCCTTTCTGTGTGAGATTGGTCTTTATCATGCTATTCGGGGCACCAGCCATGGCTTGCCCATAAACGAGAGATTATTTATATCTCTGCTGGAGATGTATAACCGCCGTACGGGAACCTTCTATACACCCGTAGGGGAAATGGGGCTTGCACTCCATGAAATGCACGCGATCTCCAAGCTTCCTTGGGGGATAAAGCTTTTGAGGCGTACACTCCTACGAATGAGGAGTTGGAGGAACGATATCTAGGCTTCGTGGCTATTTATCAGGAGATATTGTGCCACTATAGCACATGTCAGCATATAGCCAAAAAGGACAACAGCTCGGAAGGGAATGCTCCCCACACCAAGGACAGGGTGCGCTATCTCTTCTCGACGAGTGCCTCAGGTCGAGTTACTTCCCGACGTCCTCAATCCCGGGAGGCGGTTCAGGCCCTGGTGTCGTCGGCCAAGAGGGTGGCCACCACTAGTGACAGATTTGGGAGTAAAATCGACTCTTTTGGTTATTTTTATCAGGATACCCAAGAGCTGTCAGAGAAGGCGCTTCTGGCGGGGTTCTTGATGGTATAGCTGCAAAATTGTGTAGTCTCGGGAGGAGCTGGTTCTATTGAGAGGATCAGTCGTAATTTCATCCTTCCGGCTGTGAAGTTAGTTTTACGAGTCAAGCTAGCTCTCCTCCCGGCCATGGTGTACAGCATACACCGTGGCCTTTGCACTTTTACGTCCAAGGTCATCGCCCGCGATGTGACAAAAGATTTTGAACGGACTGAGCTGCCCTATCATTATCTGATGGGGTGGCTGCTGATGCACTATCCGTCTTTGATGAGACCGGGCTCTGAAGACGGCGTAACTGATGACGACGCTTTTATCTTCCATTATCGTAATGAGTCTTGGGAGTACGAGACCATGCGCGCTTGCCGAATAGCGCTGGCGAGGGCAGATATGTATAATATTTTCGTATCTGTCCCTCGTTTTACTGCTGAGGAAATAGCGGCTGTACATCTCGATGGTATTGGGCCCCCTCAGCTTCTGGACGGCCAGATGCTCCTGTGGCTGCGTAACATCCGCCCCGCTCATCTGTTGTATCGCAACCGCAATGCTTTCTTTCTGGAGCCTTATCTGCCCAGCAGGTTTGCCCGACAGTTTGGATACAGCCAGCTCTTTCTAGACAGTCCCAACTCTTGTCTGGGTTTTGAAGGTAGCCTTCTTGATGGTATTAGAGCCTGGTACTACTATGATACATTCCATATCAGTACCATTTTCTCGGTCCCTGCTATTAAGGCGTCGGTAGATATTTTGTATATGGCAGCTTTGTACCATGTTATGGCGAACAAACCCCCTGTCGGTTTTAACCCGGGTGCCAGTTTTATTGTTGGTACTGGCCGGGATGAGAGGTCCCAGGGGTCCAAGACGAGGAAGAGGAAGAATAGAGTTGAAGTGCCAGATTCGGACTCCACTACTACAGATGATGAGGGCGACGAGCCTGATACAGATGATTCTTCCCTTCCGTTGGAAGATGCTGGGGCGGATCAGCCATCTGTTTTGCCAGATGAGATGGTGACAGATCAGCCACCCGTTGCACCCGGCCCTGCACGAAAGCGTAGCAAACAAGTTTCTCCTGTTGGCGGTATTCCTCACTCCCGGAAACTGGCTGCGACCCGACACCGCAAGCTAACTATAAGGGAAAGAGGCGAGGAAGTTGAACCCGCGTCAGAGGTAGACAAGTCACTACCACCTCTATTTAATTCTTCCTTTCTTCTAGTTTTGATCTTAATCGTTTTCCTTCCCTCTTGTGGATGTCAGAAGAAGAGGAACCTCAGACTGCCGAGGTCGTGACTCGAGATGACGAGGGCTCTGTTGGCCCATTGGTCATATGGTCAACCTGATTTTAATAATTGATTAAACTCTGTCTGGATATTTGAAGCTAGTCAGGATGTATCAAACTCTTGGACATGAACAAGAACAACTATCTACACAGTTCAAGACCGAAGCTATGTTTGCCTGTTCGAGTCTGTATTTCCTTTAAGCAATATATTTTTCATTTTATTGAGTCTAGGAATACGTTGTACACCGAGTCGTACTGGCAAATAGGCTATTCCAAAATGTTTTCAAAATACTTTTAAAATATCCTTTGTTTTGAAAAACATTCTTTTAAACAAAAGTTTCAAAAAGGTTTTCAAAAAGGTTTTGAAAAATCCCCAAAAATTGTTTTTAAAAACCTAACCTAACCCTGACAGAAATCGGCCAGAGTTCGGTTGGTGGCCGTTTGATTCTTGAATTCTCTGGAACTTGGTCCTCCTGCAGTTGCGGATTTGACCGAGATTTTCTCATCGAGTTCTGCCCGAATTCTGCCCGAATTCTGCCAGAATTCTGTCTTTCGAATTTCTATAAATAGAGAAGGATTTCGATCATTTCAACTCACTCATTCACTTTCAATCTTCTCTCTATCTAAAGCTTTCAGTCTTCCAAAGAGTTTTCTTGAGCTTTAAATTTCAGATTCCAAGCCAATTACAATCCTCTAGTCGATTTGCCAGTACGGTACGGTCTATAAGTTTTTGAGAGATTGTAATCAGAAGGCTTGATTGAAGAATACCTCTTCACATTTGAAGTTGGACGAGTTCTTCGTATCAAAGCTCGCGTTGTAGAAGTTGCAAGGAGTTCGTAAGAAAACTTGCAGTTTTTCCAATAGTGGATTCAACTGGTAGCAAGAGTTCTACCGACTAGATTAGTCCTCAACAGTGGGAAACCAGTATACATCGTTGTCTTTGCGTTTTCTTTCTTATCTCTGTCTTTACATTTACTTAGTTGTGATTATTATTCTGTGATCTTGCTGCTAACATTTTTTTAATTAGCAATATTCTGCTGCCTACTCTATTCACCCCCCTCTAGAGTATTGTGCTTTACGATTTCGTTCCTACAATTGGTATCAGAGCGGGTGTTACAGGAAAAGCAAAGGTAACAGTACAATTATTTATTCATTTTAATTAACTGTTATATCGATCACAGCACAACACATGGCATCTGTGAAATTCATAAGTGAAGGCCAGGCCACAAACAGACCTCCACAGTTTGATGGTACGAACTATACCTATTGGAAAACACGGATGAGTTTCTTTTTGAAATCCCTTGACTTTGATTTATGGTCTATTATTATTGATGGCTATCAAAAGCCACCTCGTATAAATGTTGATGGAGTTTTAGTTGAAAAACCCCATAGCAGATATACAGAGGAGGAAAAGAAAAAGGCCAGTCTTGACGCACGTGCTATTAACGCTCTATTTTGTACTTTAGACAGAATCTGAATTTAACAGGGTGTCTATCTGCACAACGGCTAATGAAGTATGGAAGCTACTTGAAGTCACACATGAAGGCACGACTCAAGTCAAAGAATCTAAAGTCAGCATACTTACTCAAGAGTATGAGGTGTTCAAGATGAAGTCCAACGAAACAGTTGCTCAAATGTTCGAAAGATTCTTGGATATTGTAAATCCTTTGTCCTTCCTAGGCAAAGAGTACAGTAACCATGAAAAGATTAACAAACTCCTGCGAGCACTTACCAAGAACTGGATTCCGAAGGCTACTGCAATCATTGAAGGGAACGACCTCACAACTATGTCCCTCGAAGTACTCATGGGTAAGCTACTCACTCATGAACTGGAGCTACAAGATTTTGAAGAGCCTGCACCAAAGGAGAAGACGATCACTTTCAAGGCTCAGCACAGAAAAGCTGCTGAAGGTAACTCAGACAGTAGTGAATCTGATGCTGAAGATCAAGCACTCCTAGCAAGAAAGTTCAAAAGATTCATGAGATATGAGAAGAAAGCCAAAGAAAAAAATAGCAGCAACAACTGGTATCAAGATGATGCTGTCTGCTATGGCTGCAAGAAGAAGGGACACATGAAGAAGGATTGTCCTACAAACTCATTATCAAGCAAGAAGAGCAACAGGTATGAAAAAGAAAACCTGAAGAGATCAACATCTAGGAGATATGCCAATACCAGCATATAGCATGAAAGTGAAGCCAGCGACTCAGAAGACGAACAATCAGAAGACGCTGCAAACGTATGCTTTATGGCATCCGATCAGGTACCTACTGAACCTGTAGTTGATACTTATGATGACTTCACCTTTGAGCAATTAGGAGATGCCTTCAGTGACCTGATGACTGATTACAGAAAATTGCGTAGCAAGTATCAGACCTCTAAGAAGGTACTCAAAGAGTACAAAGGTGAAATAGGTAGACTTACCGACCTACTAGCTGATGTTAGAAATAATGTTAGTGAGTCTGGTGAGCTTTCTTCAATAAAGCTCTTATTACACGAGACTACCAAGTCATCTGAAGAGAAAGACAAAGTTATTGACCAACTCAAGGAAGAACTTTCTAAAGAGAAGAAAAGTCTTCAAAGTGCACAAATCAGAATGGAAACACTCACTTCTGAATATACTAAGTTGTATGACACTTCCAAAAGATTAGAAATTAGGTTAGGAAAACAGCCTGAGCCTGCTGCTTTCTATCCTAACATGTGTCACTTACCAAAAAATCGAAACATTCCCAAGCCAAACACTGTCAGACCTAACCCTATCAAACCTTTACCCCAAAAGGTTAAGCCCAAACTTGATTATAGGTATGCTTTCTTCTATTCTAGAAAACCTAAACCTACCAACCATGCACACCACTCAGTTTTCAACACTCGACATGCACAATGTCGTTATTGTGGCCTCATTGGTCATATTTCATCTGCATGTAGAATCAGAAAGCTTGTTGATTTAAATATTTATGCTTGGATACCAAAGGCTAATATTTCAGGACCCTACAAGAAATGGGTACCAAAAGTTTCATCTGCAAACTATTTTGTAGGTGGAATACCTTTCACATGCTAGAAGCAAATGGATCCTCGACAGCGGTTGCTCACGGCATATGACCGGTAACGCTACATTATTTGCAACACTGTCGAAGAAAAAGAAGGAAGGCTATGTTTCCTTCGGTAATAACTTGAAAGGATATATTATTGGTATTGGTGATGTTGGTAAGTCTCCCTATCCTGTGACTAAGGATGTCTGTCTGGTTACCGAGTTGAAATATAATCTACTCAGCGTAATTCATCTAGCTGATCATGGTTATGGTATCAACTTTGGCAAAGACAAATGTACTATAGTTGATAGCTCAACTGGTAGTACTATCTTTGAAGGTATCAGGGAAGACAACATATATGTTTTCTATTTGTTGGAAGAAACTAACATTTCAGGTAGATGCTTAATGGCTAAAAGCGATGAGAGTCATCTGTGGCATATGAGACTCGGTCACGCAAATATGGACACAATATCAAGATTATCCACAAAGAAGCTAGTACGTGGTTTACCGGACATTATATTCAAGAAGGATTCGGTATACAGCCAATGTGAAAAGAACAAAGCTACCAGATCCACATTCAAGTCAGTAAACGCAGTATGTACTACTAGACCTCTACAATTGCTTCATATGGACTTATTTGGTCCTAGCAGAGTTGCTAGCCTCGGAGGTAAGCTTTATGCTTTCGTAATTGTAGATGATTTCTCTAGATACACGTGGGTATACTTCTTGACACGCAAGAATGATGCATTATCCGAATTTGTCGCCTTTTGCAAGAAAGTACAGAATGAAAAAGGTTACATGATCACTCGTATTAGAAGCGATCATGGAGGCAAATTTGAGAATGCAGAGTTTGAGCATTTTTGTGACACATACAATTTTGTACACGATTTCTCCTGCCCTAGGACTCCACAATAAAATGGAGTTGTGGAATGTAAGAACAGAACTCTATCCGAAATGGCCAGAGTAATGTTAAATCAGTTTAGTCTACCCAAATATTTTTAGGCTGAAGCTGTCAATACAGCTTGCTTTGTTCTCAATAGAGTTCTAATTCGACCCAAATCGAAGAAGACCCCATTTGAGTTATGGTTTGATAGAATTCCATCTGTTTCATATTTTAGAATATTTGGTTGTAAATGTTTTATTCTTAATACAAAAGACAATTTAGGAAAGTTTGACGAAAAGGCCGATGAAGGTATATTTTTAGGTTATGCGGCCAAGAGCAA
Source organism: Iris pallida (assembly GCA_029216955.1). Lineage (NCBI taxonomy): Eukaryota > Viridiplantae > Streptophyta > Magnoliopsida > Asparagales > Iridaceae > Iris > Iris pallida. Next base: position 17,898 of record JANAVB010010824.1, read on the forward strand.
AGGATACAGAGTCTTCAACAAACGAACCATGATCATCGAAGAGTCAATCAATGTCACTTTTGATGAATTGAATCAAATGACCATCGATGACAATGACGATGATCCAACTGTACCAAGCTCAACAACAGCTGATTCTCAACCAAGCTCGGCACTAGCTGATCCTCCTAGAGAAGACCCAGGAACCAGCTACCTTCAGAGTCCGCCGAAAAGATTAAAATTTACAGCTGATCATCCAAAGGATTTGGTAATTGGTGACATTACCAAAGGTGTAAGTACTCGTACATCCAGTAGAGATATTGTTTCTAGTGTTGCATTTATTTCACAGCTAGAACCCAAAACTATTGATGAAGCATGTAGTGATAGTTTTTGGATAGATGCTATGCAAGAGGAATTAAACCAATTTGAACGAAATCAAGTTTGGGAACCTGTTCCCAAGCCTATTGATCGTCCGATCATTGGCACCCGTTGGGTATTCAGAAATAAACTAAATGAGAATGGTTTAGTGACTCGTAATAAGGCTCGATTCGTAGCTCAAGGATACAATCAAGAAGAAGGTATCGACTACGATGAGACTTATGCCCCAGTTGCAAGATTAGAATCCATTCGCATGTTATGTACATTTGCATGTTTTTATAATTTCAAACTATTTCAAATGGATGTTAAGAGTGCATTTTTAAATGGTTTTATAAAAGAAGAAGTTTTTGTAGCACAACCTCCAGGTTTTACAGATTTTAAAAACCTTGATCATGTTTTTAAGTTGAAGAAAGTTTTGTACGGTTTGAAACAAGCCCCTCGTGCTTGGTATGATCGTCTAAGCTCTTTTCTACTTGACAACGGTTTTTCAAAAGGCAAGGTTGACACTACATTTTTTATTAAATCCTTTAATGGTAAGCTTCTTTTAATACAAGTCTATGTAGATGATATAATATTTGGATTTACTGATGAATCTCTGTGTCAAGAATTTTCTAAGTGTATGAAGAATGAGTTTGAGATGAGCATGATGGGAGAGCTGAAATTCTTTCTCGGACTGCAAATCAAACAAACTGACAATGAGACATTCATAAATCAAGCCAAATACACAAAAGATTTGCTAAAGAAGTTCGATGTGGACAATGTCAAACCTATTGGCACTCCGATGGCAACTTTAACAAAGTTTAATATTGATGAACAAGGCAAGCCGGTCGACACACGTAAGTATCGAGGAATGATCGGTGGTTTACTTTATTTAACTGCTAGTCGTCCAGATATAATGTTTAGTGTTTGTCTGTGTGCACGTTTTCAAGCTAATCCAAAGGAATCACATCTGTGCGCAGTTAAGCGTATCTTTCGATACCTTAAGGGCACTTCTTCTGTTGGCTTGTGGTATCCCAAAACTAAGTCTTTTGACCTTACTAGTTATTCGGATGCAGATTTTGCTGGATGCAAAGTTGATAGAAGAAGTACCAGTGGCACATGTCATTTCTTAGGCAAAGCTTTAGTCTCATGGTTTAGTAAAAAGCAAAATTTTGTAGCCCTATCAACAACAGAGGCTGAGTATATCGCCGCAGGACGTTGTTGTGCTCAGATTTTGTGGATGAAACAAACCTTGGAAGACTATGATTTATTTTATACACATATTTCCATTTTCTGTGATAACACGAGCACTATTAATTTGACTAAGAATCCTGTTTTCTGTGATAATACGAGCACATATTCCTATTTTCTGTGACAAAACATATCGAGATTCGACATCATTTTCTTAGAGGTCATCATCAAAATGGAGATATTGACCTTGTATACATAGATACTGAGAATCAATTAGCTGACATTTTTACAAAACCTCTAGAGGAAGATCGTTTCAATTATTTACGTCGAGAATTAGGAATTTTGGACGTCAATAATATTAATTAATTTTGTTTTATAATTTTATTTCAATATGCAAAAACTGTGTTAGAAACAAGCCAATAAAGAGTCTGTCTGTCACCACAACTATGGTTGAAGCGAAGCGGTACTTAAGAGTTCCCCGGTGAACCTCCGCCAGCTGGGACAGTACTCCTACAGCTAATCTGAAACAGTCGCTGTGTAATGATATTTAATCTATAAAATAATATTAATTATGTTAATTGAAGGTTGAAATTACTAATCTTTGAATTAAATATTTGAAATGAGCCAATGAAAAAGAAAGTATTTCAAACCAAACCCAGGCAAATTCGGCCAGACTTCAGACCGAATTCGGCCCGAGTTCGGTTGAGGGTGTCAGGTCATATATACCAGAACCCGAGAGCCTTTCTTCCTCATTGCTTCTAAACTACATCATAACCAGCAACAGCAGCCGCGAAGGAGCCCCGAACCCTAGTTCTTTACCACCCTCTATCTTCTAATTCAAGTGGTGAAATCAATCCAAACTTTGGATTCGTGCGGAGTTCGTCGTTCTCTTCGACATACTTTGATTTCGGGAGGTATAACTCCATCTTTCTCCACTTTTTAATTAGTGCATATTTACTTCTATTTGCACAAATGGCACCTAAGGGATTCAACCCCTTTAAGAGAAAGAAGACAACCAACCCAAGTGAGGACGGTTCATCTTCGGATCCACCTACTAATTCCCTATTTTTGCCAGTCCAATCTAGCGACGGCGCGTTGGACGGGTTTTTCTTTCAAACCCTAGACCAAGCCTTACTGTGGTATGGAGACTTCTCTATGAGATCGATATACACAGGCGCACCCATCAAGTGGACTGTATTTCCTGATCATCGCTATTTCTTTGAGGCATTAAGGTTACATCATTTTGTTAAACTCTATTTTCCCATAGCAACTAATGCCATTAGACTGTTTTACTGCAATATCATATTAAACACTTTTGATGTAAGCACACGTGTTGGAGGATTAGATATCAATTTCAATGATGTTCTCTTAGCGGAGATCCTTGGTATTCCCAACGAAGGTGAACCGCTTTTTGACATCACTGAGTTTGATTTCCCCGAAGGCACGACACTTACCTGTTTCAAAGCTAAACTTTGTGCACCTGATAGAGTTCGCTCTGAAAAGTTTAAGGCAAACAACCTGAACTTGTTTAATTATGAATTGCACCGTATCATTTATTCTACTCTCCTTCCAAAGTCTACTTCGAAGGATGATGTCACGTCTCTTGAATTATCTGCTATATATCACATTCTTAAGGGGATTCCATTTTCTGCCCCTAAGACCATTATTCAGATGATGGGACGTTGTCGTGCAAGAGATAGAAATCTCTCTTATGCGATGATTCTCCCACGCATCTTTCAGCATTTCGATATTGACTTATCTACTTGTGCTCAAGACCCTGAGCCCAAGGTTCTCAAGTTATCTCGTCGCAGTATGACTGCATCTGCTCCTCCTCCTGCTCCTGCTACTGCTCCACCTCCTCCACCTCCTCAGCAGTATGCTATGACTTTTGAGGGCATACACCAGCACATTTCAGATTTGCACGCCTTCATGACGGACATGGCCCGCGAACGTGAGTTCTGTGATGTCACCCGTTAGCAGGCGATTGCAAACTCCTTAGCTGATCTTCGTTTCGCCCAGACTGGATATTCAGTCGGTTCCATCCCTAGAGATCCAGCTTTCTCTGGTTACCGCTGTAAGGATGAGGCTGTTCATGCCTACTTCCAGCCCGGTAACGTATATGATTGGTATCGTTCTGACCGTGCTCCTCCTCGTGATTATGTTGGTGAGTTTTACACTGGCGCTCCTCCTCACCCTTCTGGCGTGGGTACCTCTGGAGCTGGTCCTTCTGGACATGCTGGTCATTATACTGATGATGATGAGGAGTTGTGATATGTTAGTTGATATGAGACTTAGACATTATTTACTGTATACTTGGAAATGCTCCGACATTCCAAGTTTTTCTATTTTTCAGACTTTATTATCAGTATTTCTTTTTGAGGACTTGTACTGGATTTGTTTTATTGATGTCATCTGAACATCTTTTCATCTTTATGGATTTTATCGTACTTTATGATTCATATCAGTTTATTTACTTAGCATTTCTTTATCTGCTTCTCTACTATAAACTGCTTGTGACATAATTCTTTGTTTATTATAAACTGCCTGAGTACAAATACATGCCTGTGATGTCATTCAAATTTTCTTTACTATCATTTATCATGTGTATTTTCTTGTGTTTCTTTACTGTTTGTTATTTATGCATTGATTGCGGGGGACTTTTTCTCTTTTGCAATTATTTTTGCTAAATGACAACGAGGGAGAAAAATAAAGATCTAATATTTATTTTTAGAAAATGCAGGATATGAACTATTTTTATTTTTATTTCAAGCTTAAATGTTATATCATTCATAGTTTGTCAATTATCAAAATGGGAGAGATTGTTGGCCCATTGGTCATATGGTCAACCTGATTTTAATAATTGATCAAACTCTGTCTGGATATTTGAAGCTAGTCAGGATGTATCGGACTCTTGGACATGAACAAGAACAGCTATCTACACAGTTCAAGACCGAAGCTATGTTTGCCTGTTCGAGTCTGTATTTCCTTTAAGCAATGTATTTTTCATTTTATTGAGACTAGAAATACGTTGTACACCGAGTCGTACTGGCAAATAGGCTATTCCAAAATATTTTCAAAATACTTTAAAATATCCTTTGTTTTGAAAAATATTCTTTTAAACAAAAGTTTCAAAAAGGTTTTCAAAATGGTTTTCAAAAATCCCCAAAAATTGTTTTTAAAAACCTAACCTAACACTGACAGAACTCGGCCAGAGTTCGGTTGGTGGCCGTTTGATTTTTGAATTCTCTGGAACTTGGTCCTCCTGCAGTTGCGGATTTGACCGAGATTTCCTCATCGAGTTCTGCCCGAATTCTGCTAGAATTCTGTCTTTGGAATTCCTATAAATAGAGAAGGATTTCGATCATTTCAACTCACTCATTCACTTTCAATCTTCTCTCTATCTAAAGCTTTCAGTCTTCCAAAGAGTTTTCTTGAGCTTTAAATTTTAGATCCCAAGCCAATTACAATCCTCTAGTCGATTTGCCAGTGCGGTGCGGTCTAGAAGTTTATGAGAGATTGTAATCAGAAGGCTTGATTGAAGAATACCTCTTCACATTTGAAGTTGGACGAGTTCTTCGTATCAAAGCTCGCATTGTAGAAGTTACAAGGACTTCGTAAGAAAACTTGCAGTTTTTCCAATAGTGGATTCAACTGGTAGCAAGAGTTCTACCGACTGGATTAGTCCTCAACAGAGGAAAACCAGTATACATCGCTGTCTTTGCGTTTGCTTTCTTATCTCTGTCTTTACATTTACTTAGTTGTGATTATTATTCTGTGATCTTGCTGCTAATATTTTTTAATTAGCAATATTTCGCTGCCTACTCTATTTACTCCCCTCTAGAGTATTGTGCTTTACGATTTCGTTCCTACAGGCTCTAGTGAGCCTGTCCCTGAAATTGTTGAATCTTATCGAGATGATGCTGACCGAGTCGTATCTCCCTTCGATGTGGCTGGGATAGAGGAGCCAGCCGATTTTAACTTGGAGATCGCGGGTAAGGAGACCATGCCAGCTGCGAACGAGCTGCAGCCTCCATGCTCCTCCCTTGGTAAGATAAGACGAATTTTAACTTGCGAGGAGGCCTATCTGCTCTATCATCACATCCTTCAGGTCACGTCGATTGATTGTTGTTCTGGACATACAGATCCTGCCTCTCCAGTGCCGATGATAGACATTGTTGAGACGGACTTTGTCGAAGAGGCACTGGCGGAGAGGAGCGTACTCCCTCCCCTTTCGGCTCGTCTTGATGGGCCTCTCGCGGGCTCGAGTTCAGCAAGTCGAGTGGTAGGACAGCCGGGGCAGGGGACAATGGTCCTTGTATCCTCTTCTGCTCGGACGGCTCCGAGAGTCGACCTCTCTGCCCTGCCAAGTGTCCAGGCTCTTCGGGTGGCAGAGGAAGAGTTAGCCGCCATCCGTGCATTATTCCACTCGGAGTCTGTCCCCTTGGTGGCAAGTTTTAGCGTAACTCCTTCGACGTTGCCGGCCACGCTTCCTTTGACGTCGTCCTCTACAGAGGTTCTGGACGAAGCGTTACAGGACGTGGTTGACATCTTTTATCGTCACTTGAATAGAGGGATAACGGCTGCTGTGGAAAGAGGGACCTCTTTCGACTTGGCCCGGCAATGCGCCCATGGTCATATTGATATCCTCGAGACGCTTTCCGGTGGGCAGGAGTATCTGCGCTTCTGGAGGCGAAATTGCTGGAAACTGATCAGCTGGTGCCCAGTTTCAGGTGCTACGAAAGGCTGATCTGTCCGCTGCTATAGATCAGGAACGCGGTTTCCTCACAGCTACTGTAGAAAAGATAAGGGCTGCTCGGGATAAGACCAGGCCGGCCATACTGAAGGACCTCCGCGATCTGTCTGATCGATATGATCAGTTAAGCCGCGAGAGTGAAGATGTTACGGCTCGTGAAGCGACTGCCTCCCATGGGATCATTGACACGCGGGAGCAGATCCTTGAGCTTCAGAGGAAGTTAGCTTTCCTGGAGTCTGAGCTTGAGGCTGCCCGTACCGAAAGGGCGCTAATTATCCAGGAGGCTGGCAGAGTTAATCGAGCTTCGGCTGACCGAGAAATTGCCCTGATAAAGATGGAGGATGACTGACGGGCACTCATGGACTTGGATAATGGGGAGCGGTTGTCCCAGAAAGTGGAGCGCCGAGCTAAATAGCGGCTCGAACGTGGGGCCACCTTGGTGAAGAATCGCCTCCTGGAATTATGTAATGTCGAACCATAGTCGACCTTTTTCTTCTTTTGTTTCTGTTCTCTTTTTCTTTTCTGTAATGCTTTTTTGTTTTCAAATAAAGAGTATTTTTCATTCTGCCCTTTACCTGTACTGCTTGTTGTACCTGTGGTATTACGGTGATGTTTGCCCCGAGTGGGGGACTTGTCTGTGGACCTGTTATCCTTGGCATACCTTGGTTTTAGGTACGGATAACAAGCTTGATTGCGGATACCTAGAACAATTCCACGGCAAGGTGATCATGGACGTTCCGGGTATCGGGAGAGAGAATATCATGAAACAGCTGGGCTCCCGGGACATGATGAGAAATGATGGGCCTTTACTAAGAAACTTAGCAAAGGATATTTGTGGGCCTATTATCCTTGGCGTACCCTGGCTTAGGATACGGATAATAGGATGAAAGGGAACCGACATACTAACTCAGAGGTAATGAGGACATGGCAAGCATGAGGGTTTTACCACGGAGCCTTCCTACTCAGAGGTAATGAGGACATGGCAGGGGTGGACTCAACGGAGGATATTTGTGGACCTATTATCCTTGGCGTACTCCGGTTGTGGGTACGGATAATAAGTCGAAAGGGAATCAACATACTTACTCAGAGGTAATGAGGACATGGCAAGCATAAAGCTTTCTTCGACGGAGCCTTCCCACTCAGAGGTAATGAGGACATGGCAGGTGTGGGCTCAATGAAGGGGGGTACATGGGACGATTCAGAGGTAATGAGGATATGGAAGTTCTATGTAAATGGGTGATTTATTTTTGGCAAAAGTGAAACGACTCAGAGGTAACATCGACATGGCCGTTTTAGAAATTTGTGGATCTGTTACCCTTTTTGTGTACTGGGAGTGCGGATAGTGGATCATGAGGGAGGATCTCTTTCGAAATAAGTTCAGAGGTATGGCCATACATGACTTATTATCTAAAAGAGTGACCGGGATGTAAGTTCAGGGGTACCAGCGGGTACATAACTCGATAATCCATGAATTTTGGAGTTAAAGTGTAAGTTCAGAGGCACCAGAAGGTACATAACTCAATAGTCTGGGATTTTTGTGGAAGGAGGACGTGAGTTCAGCGGTACCGGGGGTACATGACTCGATAATCTGGAATTTTGGGAATGTGAGTTCAGCGGTACCAGCGGGTACATGACTCGATAATCTGGAATTTTATGAATGTGAGTTCAGCAGTACCAGCGGGGTACCAGCGGGTACATGACTTGATAATCTAGAATTTTGGAGTGTGAGTTCAGCAGTACCAGTGGGTACATGACTTGATAATCTGGGAAATGTCATTTAGACATAATATTTCTTCAGGAACTTGTCGTTGATGGGCAGCATGAGCAAGTCTCCGTTTTGTTTTGCGAGGCGGTAAGCACCGTTGGAGAATACAACCTCAATGATAAATGGGCCTTCCCACTTTGGTTGGAACTTGCCGGCGGTCTTGTGAGTCATAACCATCGGCCTCCGAACTACCAGAACGAGATCGCTGACTTGGAATGTTCTGATCTTCACTTTCTTGTTGAAGGCTCCGGAGATGCGTGCTTGGTATAGCTCGATCCGTTGCTGAGCTAAGAGGTGCTTTTCATCTAAGGCCTCCAACTCTTGTAGTCGGTGACAGTAGTTATCATCCGTCGTCAATTGGTAAGTAAGGGCGACGCGGAGTGAAGGTATTTGAGTTTCCAACGGAAGGACTGCCTCACTTCCGTACACCAGGGAAAACGGCGTGTTTCCAGTGGCTGTTCAGACTGTAGTACGGTATGCCCATAAGCATTCACCAAGCTTCTCGTTCCAGTCGTATTTGTTGGACGATACGAACTTCTTGAGAAGTTTGATGATTATTTTGTTGAATGCCTCTGCCAACCCATTCGCTGCTGGATTGTATGGCGTTGAAGCAATATTCTGGATGCGGTGCTTGTCGCAGAACCGATAGAAGACGTGGCTTGCAAACTGCGGACCATTATCGTGGATGATCCTTCGAGGCAGTCCAAAGCGATAGATGACATGATGCTTGAGGAAGCTGATCACGTTTGAAGTCTTTACTTCTGCAAGCGGGACAGCTTCCGCCCATTTGGAGAAGTAATCCTTGATTGCGAGTATGAAGCGATGTCCTTGAAAAGAAGGTGCAGTGATCGGACCGATGATATCCATTCCCCATGCTTCGAATGGCTAGGATGCCACTGTCGGATGTAGAAATTCGGATGGCTGGTGGATGAAGTCCGCGTAGACTTGGCAGGCTTTGCACTTTCTTGCATAGTCTATCGCATCTGCTACCATCGTGGGCCAGTAGTAGCCCATTCGGCGAAGACGGTCTTGCAATTTTGGGCCAGGCTGATGGGCCCCGCAGACACCGTCATGAGCTTCGCGTACGGCTTCTTTAGCTTCTGCGTTTGACAGACATCGCAGTAATAATCCATTGTAGGATCGGTGATACAGCATCTTCGTCTCTGTATCGTAGAAGAATCTGAGAGAACGCTTTCTGATAGAGGTGGCTTCCTTTGGGTCCTCTAGCAGAATGTCGTAGACTACGAAGTCAATGAATGGTTGTCTCCAGTCTTGTGCTTTGTCGATCGTCTGAGCGGAATAACTCGCCACAAACTGAACGTTGTTCTTGGGACAGACCAGTTCGTGGCCTATCTCGTCAACCGAATGATAAGTATTATTTAGAACCGCTAGGGAAGCGGTAAGGCCAGCTAAGGCATCGGCTTCGATATTCTGGAGTCTGGGAACGTGTTCGATAAAGAATCCCTTAAATAACGAAATAATGTTGATCACTATTTAGTAATAGGGGATCATGTCCTCATGGCGGACTTCGTATGATCCCCGGATCTGATTGACGATTAACTGTGAATCGCCGTACGCTTCAAGATATTCTACCCCCAGCTCTCTTGCAAGTTGGAGGCCAATGACCAACGCGTTGTACTCGGCCACATTGTTAGAGCAGGGCTCTGTGAGAGAGTAAGCGCGATTGATCACCAACCCGAAGGGAAAAACCAGTACCACCCCGACCCCGACGACGATGTTGCCCTTGGGTCCAATTCTTGAAGCACCGTCGAAGAACATTCGCCATATATCATCGTGAGAGGTTGCACGCGAGTCGGCGACCTCATCTGGGATTTCTTCATATATTCTGGACGACTTCGAGCCTGGGTGGGCTGCTAAAAAGTCTGCCAGAGCTTGACCTTTAACAGCCTTTTGTGGGACGAAGATCATATGATAAGGAGACAGCAATATTGTCCATGTGGCAAGGCGGGAGCTGAGTGCTCCTGGTTTCGTCATGAGGATCCTGAGAGGATTGACACGTGAGATCACATGTATGGTTTGTCTTGTGACATAGTGCCGCGTCTTTTGAATGACGAACACCAGGGCGAGGCATTCCTTCTCCACGGCAGTGTATCGTTGCTCTGGCCCAATCATCATTCGGCTGAGGTAATATATAGCTTGTTCATGGCCTGCATCGCTGTTTTGAGTTAGCTGAGCGCCGAGGGAATGCTCCATTGCTCGTACATAGAGCAGAAATGGTTTTCCAGCAACCGGGGCCACCAGTACTGGAGGGTTCGACAAATATTCTTTGATGCTGTCGAAGGCACGCTGATATTCTTCGTCCCATACGAATGAGACGCCCTTCTTTATGAGATGGGTGAATGGCTGACATCGCCCGGAGAGGTTAGAAATGAACCTCCTGATGTAAGCTAGCCTCCCTTGAAGGCCTCTGAGTTTGCGAAGATTTTTCGGGGGACCCACCTCCATAATTGCCTTTGTCTTCTCTGAATCTATATGAATTCCCTGGGCAGTAATAATAAAACCCAAGAATTTTTTGCTGGATACGTCCAAAAAGGATTTTGTGGGATTTATCTTCAGGTTATGTGCTCGCATCAGGTCGAATACCGTCCTCAGATCCTGCAGATGGTCTCCCTTATATCGACTCTTGACGGCAATGTCATCGACGTAGCATTCCACAGTCTTGCACAAGTGGTCTCTGAAGATGATACTCATGGCTCTTTGATATGTGGCACCAGTATTCTTTAAATCGAAAGGCATGACTGTGTAGCAGTATGTGCGGTGTTCGTAATGATGTATGTTTTTCGTCGCCAAGTGACATCTTGATTTGGTTGTACCCTGAGAAGCCATCCATGAATGACATCCGTTCGAAGCCGCATGTGTTGTCGATCATGATGTCTGTGATAGGGAGAGGGAATTCATCTTTGGGACATGCCTCGTGCAGATTGCGGAAGTCGATGCAGATTCGAATCTTTACATTCTTCTTGAGGACCGATACTATGTTGGCGACCCAGTCTGGATGTTGTTCCTCACGAATGAAGCCGCTGGCTATTAGCTTGTTGACTTCGGCTTCAATTGCATCCATGATGCCCGGGCGAAAGCGTCGCTGTTGTTGTTTGACTGGCTTTACATCTGGCCGAATGTTGAGCTTGTGAAGGGCAACCTCGGGGTTTAGTCCTGGCATGTCTTCATAGCTCCAGGCGAACACATCAATATATTCTTTGACAAGTCCCAGCAGCGATTCCCACTCTTCGTCTATTAGGCTTTTACAGAAGAAGATTGGTTTTGGAGAAGATTCGCTGCCGAGGTCCACTTGTATGACCTCATCTTCAGTAGGAGGATCTCTCTGTTCGAACTCTTTTTCTTGCGAATGGAAGATGGTGTGGACTGAGTTACTTCAGATACCAAGTCTAGATGGACCCACATGACCTCCCTTCGTGATGTGGTGAGGGGCACTAGACCAGCAGCCTGATCTCGGAAAGGTGGAAGATTAGCCATCTCCATGGTCACCAGAGGGATGGGTATCACACCGTCTTGAGCCTCTGTTGGAGGGAAGCTGCCGAATTGTACGGACACCATGTTGGCTGCTACGGTTACATCCTCGAAATTGATGGCCAGAGCGTTCGAATCTATGAGATGTTGGATGTATTGCTTTAATTGGTAGCAGTCGTGTGTAACATGGTGGACGTAGCCGTGGTAATAGAAATACTTTGGGCTCTCCATATCTGCCGGTTGAGGTCCCATCTGGGTGGAGGGAGTTGAATTCTGTCTCCATGTATGAGCATGTCCAAGATGGGCTTGACGTGACCATCTTCGAAGGAGTAAGTGATTTGCGGCCATTGCTTGTCTGCCGATTTTGACTCGGGTTTCTGGGCTGTGTCGGCCACCATAGCCTACTTGCCCTTGTTGTCCCGATTGTTGGAGGAGTTACCACCATTGTTGCTGTTGGTATTAGGGCTCTTGCCCTTGTCCTGTCCTTCTGAGATGTGTAATCCCAGTTGGCGAGCCTTCTTCAACCGTTTTTTCGGCGCTAGTGGCACTGATGATGAACGTCTTCCAGTCCTTAAATTGACTTTCGCCCATCCAGAGACTGATTGTTGGGAGCAATCTCTTTTGGCAAATTTTAATTAAGGAGGAATCCGGGTTACCAGACGGCAGCTTTATTGCGGTTTGGCGAAACCGCTCAATATAGTTCATTGTCAGTTCTTTCTCCCCTTGGACGACGTCCATGAGGGTGGACATTGTGATATCCTGTCCTACTTCGTAGAATCTCTCCAAGAACATGCACTTGAAGCTGGCAAAGGAGTGAATGCAGTTGTCTGGCAGGTTGCGATACCAGTCGAAGGTGACTCCTTCCAATGCCCCGATGAATAATCGTGTGAGGATGGCATCGTCATGGGGCAGGTGGTCGGTGGTGACCTCGAAGTAAGTGATGTACCGACTTGCGGAGGTCTTGCCATTATAGGGATTAATATTGAATGGCTTATATCTTGATGGGAAGGGGACATCCCTCCATGCCGCAGGGTATGGTTGCCGTATTCTGAGGTCTTGAGAGGTTTCTCGAGCGTGAAACATGGCTCGGAGCTCCTGGACCTCTCTTCTTGCTTTCCTGGCTTCATCGACAGCGGTGGAAGCCGTCATTTTAGGAGGATTATTGCCCGGGTTCGGTGCCGCTGAGTTCGAGTCTGCATTGACCGCTGGACCCGTGCTTGTTTGGCCAGGCGTCCCTCCTTGGAGAGTTGGAAGGGCCGCTTTGATCTCGTCTACAGACTTGACCAAGGCGTGCAGTATAGCCTCCTGAGTGTCGATGCGTTGGCGATCACTGGAACCACCTTGGTTGCTGTCCGTCATGAACACCGTCTTTATATGAGGGGAAATGGAAGGAACGGTGGAGGACTTGCCCTCCGAGTCATACCCCTGTATCGAGAAGTCATCGGGATAAGTGGGAATGTTCTCCTCTGGCTCGGACTCAGAAGGAATAGTACCCCCAGCTTCAGAGCTTGCTTCATCTTGAGAGTCGTGGACGTCCTCGGGGACGTCGGTATTTGCTGTATCTGACTGGAGGGTTGTTTTCTCGGGCTCGTCCCATTGGAACATCGGGTTATCGTGGATGTTCTGGGGAGTGCTACCCCCTGTTTTAGTGACCCCCAGTGGTGCGGATGATGAGTCTACTGCTGTAGCAGATTTCGTCTTCGAACGGGTACCTTGGAATACTCCAGTGGTGGACAACCGTTTAGACGACAGTTCCTTAGTCACAGTGGTTGGGATCTTCGGGCTGGAAACGTTTATCTTCTTTCTCTCCCATCGGCGAGGATTTTCTGAGTGGAGTTGCAAGAGACGACGGGTGGCGCCTCGTCCTCTGAGCTCGGCTATTGTAATCTTTGGAAGACGGACTGCCGGTCTTCTCGTATCGTCGCGTTGTTGCAACAGCAGTTGACAATGATTTGGGTACAGTGACGTCCGTGGGAGGACACTTTATGCCCCGAGACCCCCTCTCTTTCCTTGTGCTTGTGGAGGATAGCCTCACGCAAGTCAGACGGGTCTGGAACGACCATGTTGGCTCCCTGGGTTTTGGAAGACTTGTGGGAACCGCTCTGTCCGTTTGCCGCCGGGGGCTGGACTCGAGTGGTTTTGTATAACTTCCCATCAGAGGCCCGAATAACGGTATGTGGAGTGCTCAGATGGTCAGAGGTTGGGACAGCCGACTGAGCTCGCCGAGCTCGCGCTGCCCTTGACTTCTTCACTCGAACGCCTGAAGGCGTATAATAGGAAGAGTCAAAATTATGCTGCAGAGAGTCAGACACATTTTCTTGGGCACATGAGAGATCATAACCATAGGAGAGGCGATCGAAGACTGAGCCTGAGCTGCGTGGAGCAGGCAGTATGCGGCTGGAGTCAACAGCCTTCATGCGGCTGGCAGTTGTGGCCGCATAGGCTTTCTTCGTGCGGCTGGAAGTCTCGGCCGCATGAAGTTTTTTCATGCGGCTGGAAGTTCTGGCCGCATGGATATTCTTCATGCTGCTGGCAGTTTCGGCCGCATGAGCATCATGCATGCGGTTAGTAGTTTTAGCCGCATGAGTGTTCGGCTTCTTCCTGGGGCACATAGAATCACTCTTTGTCCCTGCAAGTCCAGCATCGTAGTGCTTTCCTCTGCCGGACTTGGGGACAGTAGAGTCCTCTATGGCTTGAAGTGGGGCCGCATGAGAGTCGCCTTCGTCATCTTGGGTAGCAGAGAGTACTCCGTCCAGGGCCTGGGGAGGAGCAAATGATTTTGGCCTCCACTCCCTGCGAGCCTTCTTTGTGCGGTTTTGCTTCTGGACTGGGCCATTGCTCCCGTCGTAGAGCATTTCTTCAAACGCTTGTTGGTCGAAGCGGATGACCATCTTCTGTTGCGTGGAGCCAAGTTTGGTTGTATCCGATTGCATCACCAACTCCTCAGCCGTGGAGAAGTTTGTCCCCAGCAGAGTCGCCTTCGTGTTTGCCATTGATTGTAAAAGAACAGAACAATTATCGGAGGACTGAACTTAGACTCACAATACAAACTCGCTTGTACAAAGAAAGCCTAAGGACGAAAACCTAGGTACAGCAATCTAAGTAAAATTGTTTATTTTAGATTCTGGGGGGTGACGATAGAGGCTCGAGAAAGCGACAGCAGCTCTGCCTTACTTCTTGGACGATCGGGTACAACTTTGGCTCTGTAGAAGAACTGCTAGGCGTTGATAAAGAAATGCTCTCCTTTCAATTTCTCTCTGACTCTTTGGATCCGAGGGGGGGTGTGTGCTCTCTCTCTCTCTGCTTGTGCTCTCCGCTCTCTGCTCTCTGTTCTCTTCTTTTTCCTCCCTCCTCTTCGTAAGGGAATGGCACCCTCCTATTTATAAGAATGGGGGGCATCATTAGGGTTTGCAATGATTACCCATTCTCAAAAGTCGGCGGTTAAGGATCAATGAATCTGGGCCGTTCATAATAGATTTGGGCAATTAAGGTGATTGCATCAAATCTCTGTGGGCAATTAATGATGATTGCCATAAATCCTCATAATTTGTTATGCCAAGCTCGGATCTCTTGCCATGTGTTCAATTTGATTGATTGCAAATGATCTGATTTGATCCCAGTAATTATGAGGATGGCACTAAACCTGGTTGTTAGGATCTGTTGATGAATCTTGCCACGTGTCCCACTATTATTAAGCTGATAGCTGTATGGACGCTGGCAAAAACTGCGAGTCACTTAGAAAATCTGAGCTGCATGAGGATTGCCCTCCCCATTGAGCCGCATAAGGCTGGCCACGTGTCAAGGCTGCTTGGGAGTGGCCTCTGAACATTTGAACCGCATGGGGATGATCTGAGCCGCATGAGCGTAGGCGACCGTATGATGGGTGGCTTCTCAGTGAGCCGCATGGGTAGCCTCTGTCTGAGCCACATGAGTAGCCTCTGCCTGAGCCGTATGGGTGGCCTCTGCCTGAGCCGCATGGGTAGCCTCTGTCTGAGCCGCATGCGACTGTCCACGTGTCAAGGCCGCATAAAGGTTTTTGGGGTTTTGACGGATTGTGTCAGAGATTTCCTTCGTTTCCCTAGGTGTCTGCCATTATGACAGAGTCATTATTGCGTCTTTATGTCAGAGCTGTCATTGGTCAGAGCTATCAGCCGTCAAGGCATTAAATGCAGTAAAGACAAAAGGGAGAGTTATTTGAGAGCCACGTGCCTCCTTTCTGGGCCACATGGGACTATTCGAGCCGCATAGACGCTTAAGCCGCATGGATCCCCGAGCCGCATGAGCTCTCTGAATCGCATGGGGGATCCTTGGCCGCATGGATCTTTCTTTATTCTTTTCCATGCTTCTATACTTCTGTGCACTGTTCTTGTCAGAAAATCATTCTGTCAGATCAAAATCATGCACATTAAATGCAGTCTGACAGCCAGTCTCTCGCGTAAAAGCTGATAATGGTTCTCGCGTAAAAGTGCTTGCGTAGAGTTTACTCTATTTGCTCTTTGCGTAAAATATGAATCTGACTCAGTTTAACTTGCGTAAAGCTCTCAACTTCTTTGACTTGGTCTATGAAATTTATTTATGCTTCTACAGCCTAGACTTAAGCCACAAGCCGTACAAGACGACCTAAACCACAGGACTAGCGAAGGTTAGGCCAAGCCTTGGACGACGAGACCATACATGCTTTATCAAGCATTCACGTGGGCGACGCATATGACTTAGGCTAATTCGTGTGTTGAGGCAACTTAGCAATTTAGGCCAACTTCCTTCTCCCAAGCCACGGGACGAAGGACCGAGTGTTATTTTGAAAGCATGCTAAGCAGACTTCTAAGCAGACCGTGGAACCGTTTTCTATGTTCTAACATATTCTGACCCGTCGGAATTATTCCCTTAGCCATGTGGATGTGTCTATTTTATTATCAAGCCTAACTTGTGCAAGTTGAAAGCATACGAGTTATTATGTGAAGGCTAAGATGAGGCAAGTTCATTGAAACTACCCTACCTGAGCGAGTCTTCGAGCAAGCCGTTGCGAGGCTAAGTCCGAACACCTTCGGCGTTTCGATTCCCCCGATTGACTGAGCGGGACGGGGCACTACAACATTTGTCAATAATGGGTCATTTAATACGGACAATAAAATTTTTAGAGGTGATGTGACAAGTCATTGATATAGATAGTAGAATTCAGAGGTAATGTGGATGTGAATTCGTATATCTATTGATTTTCCTTGGGCCAACTGGGACTTAAGCATAGGATATCTTTTAAAACAATTGGGTTTCATAAGATGATATTTGTAACGATGTAGTAGACGTTGTTAATGATGATTAGATCTGTATAGACTCTGCTGGGGATTCAAAGATTTGAAGTATGTACAATATTTGTTAGAAAATATAGTACACACTTTGAAACATGGTAAATCTTCAAGAATTTGCCGTTGATAGGCATCATGGCGAGTCTGCCATCCATCCCTGACAGTTGCCAAGCTCCGTTGGAGAAAACTTTGCTTATAACGTAGGGACCTTCCCACTTTGGTTCGAACTTGCCTTTGCTCATGTGTGTCATAGTCATAGGACGTCTGACAGTAAGGACTAGTTTGCCTTTTTGAAATGTTCGTACTTTAACTTTATGGTTGAAGCTTTTGGCTTGATATAGCTCGATGTGTTATTGAGCTAGTAGCCGCTTCTCATTAAGTACTTAAAGCTCCTGAAGTCAAAGACGATTATTGTTTTCTGTTGTGAGTTCGTTTGCAATGACTATTCTCAGTGATAGAATTTGAATCTACAACGGTAGGACGACTTCACATCCATACACCAAAGAGAAAGGTGTATAGCCAGTCGGAGTACGTACGGTAGTACGGTAGGCCCATAGACATTCTTCAAGCTTTTCGCTCCAGTTCCGTTTATTGGTAAAATGAACATCTTGAGAAGTTTGTTAATTTTTTTGTTAAATGCTTCCGCCAAACTATTAGCTGCAGGATTGTAGGCCGTAGAAGCAACATTGTTGATCCGGTTATCGTCACAAAATCGAGTAAACTTCTGACTGATGAACTGCGGTCCATTATCATGGATGATTCTTTGAGGAACGCCGAATCTATAGATCATATGATGTTTAATGAAGTTGATGAGACTGTTTGTCTTGACTTCAGCTAGAGGTACAGCTTCAGCCCACTTTGAGAAGTAATCGGTTATAACTAGGATAAACCGATATCCTCGAGATGAAGGCAGATTAATAGGACCAATGACATCCATGCCCCATGCTTCGAAAGGCCATGATGCTGCAGTTGGATGTAGAAATTCTTAAGGTTGATG
The DNA here is from genome assembly GCA_029216955.1 of Iris pallida. NCBI lineage: Eukaryota > Viridiplantae > Streptophyta > Magnoliopsida > Asparagales > Iridaceae > Iris > Iris pallida. The sequence continues at coordinate 35,729 of JANAVB010010824.1, forward strand.
AATAAAATCTGTATGGATTTGATATGCTCGACATTTCCTTGAATATTCGATGGCATCTGACACCATTGTTGGCCAATAATATCCCATGCATTGAATTCGATCTTGTAGCTTAGGACCAGGTTGATGTGCACCCCAGACACCATCATGAGCTTCATGCAGTATCTCGTTGCTTTATCTCCTGCAAGACAGCGTAAAAGCATACCATCATATGATCGTCGATATAGTGTTTTAGAAGTGTGATTGTAGTAGAAATGAAGCGATCGCCGACGAATCGTCGTTGCTTCTTTGGGATCTTCCTGTAAGATGTCATGTACTATAAAGTCGATGAAAGGAGCTCTCCAGTCATCACTTGTAGTGCAAACTTTGACCGAATTGCTAGATTCCAAATGCAAATTATTTTTAATACAGAATAATTCCCCGTTAGTGATAAGAATAATCTGTTGTCTTTTCACAGGGATTGCTAATACTGCTGCTAGATTAGCAAGCACATCATATTCTGTATTTTAATGCTCGACATACATGTTCAATGAAGAAGGCTTTTAATGATGTAGCCAATTTGACTGTTGCTTCATAGTATGGAACGAGATCTTGATACCGAACTTCATACGTGCCTCTAACCTGATTGACGATCAGTTTAGAGTCTCCGTAGACTTCAAGGTATTCGATATCCAATTGTTTAGCTAATTAAAGATCGATGAGTAGAGCGTTGTATTCAGCAACGTTGTTAGAGCACGATTTGTCCAAAGAATATGCTATCTGAATTGATAGTCCTTCGGAAGATACTAGAACGATTCCAACTCCAGCGACAATAGTGCCTTTAGGTCCGATTCTGGAAGCACCATCAAAGAATTGATGCCAAGCGAGGATTTATTCTGAAATCATGTTAGATTCCAGAGTTTCATCAGGAATTTCGTCATAGAGTTTGGATGTCTCAGAGATCGGATGAGCAAATAGGAAGTCAGCTAAGGCTTGACCCTTAACAGACTTTTGTGGGACAAAGACCATATCATACTGTGCTGGTAATATGGACCATGTAGCGAGTCTAGAGTTGAGTGTTGTAACGCCCCAGTTCCGAAATACGGGGACGTACACGGCCAGCTACACCGTATAAGGTACGAATACGCTATACGGTGATGACGGCTGTCCAGTCTGGTTGGGTATCCTAGCATGCAATCAATCTATGGCCTAAATCCGATCTCATATCCATAGGTAAATCACAACGAAACAATATCAAGAGAGGTAATCATATGAAAACAGGAAATACTCATATAAAAATCTGGAATCTACAGTACAGGATAATAATGTAGACAAGTATACCTTCCCACAGTTCCTAGCATGGTCTGGAACTGAAGAACACCCTCCAAGTCAAGTCTGGAAGATCCACCGGGTCGGTCTCAGACAATCTGGGAACAATCCAGGGTTGGTCAGGCCAACCGCAGCAAGTACCAGAAAGGAAGGCTCAAGGACGGGCGAAGAAAACCAGCAGGATAAAATATGACAAGAGTAGCATCTAAAAACAGTAATAAAGGCGAGGGATCGTGCGGTACCAACGCACGATAACAATCCACAAGTATAGTGAAGCTAACACAATCACAATCTCCCTAGCATCCACTAACACCTGCATTGCCAGCTGGAAATCAATATCAGCTGGCTAGCAGGCAACAAGCCAATCAACACAGAAGGACAAGCGGCCACACAATGCCTACGGCTTGCTATTATTAACTAACTAGGGTTATCACAGGCATAATTACTAACAAGATGCAATGAGACTTCAAAGTCCAGCTCCTGCTTGCTACTACCCGAATGGCCCCAGCAAAAGAAAAAGATAGATATAGCAGGCACACTGCAGTAAGATACATGTGCCCTAAAGAAGTGCCACACTCGACGGAGGGCTGGGAATGCGCTCATCTCGACGGATAGCAACAATCCCTAGTATATATATAGATACATAGGGCCGGGGCCAGACAAGCAACAGGTCACTGGGAAGTCCCCATGAACTACATGATTAATCTAGTTATTAGCCTAGTCAGTTTTATTATGGATCCCTGACCGTGGTACTCAGGGATCCATGTCCTAGACATGATGCAAGACAAGACTGGACTGGTGGCTTATACAAGCACAATCAAGAGAAATCAACCACGGTGTCAAGACGGGGTCATGCCTAGCAAGTCAGGACTGGCTGTCGCAACAGCGGTCAAGAGTAAACATGTCATGTCAAGAGTACTAGTCAGGAGTGCGCCTCGACGGGCCACTATCAGGAATCAAGATATATATGTCAGGTTTATTCGTCATGTCCAGAGTGCTAGTCAGGAGTGCGCCTCGACGGGCCACTATCAGGAATCAAGACAGGTCCAGGTCATCGTGTAATACCAGGAACAAGGTCAAACCTATCAGTCACAAGAAGTCATATGCCCAATTTGTGACATGGACATCAAGTCGGGTACAAGATCAAAATCTCCACTATAATAGTCTGTCAAGTACACATGGGAACCTACAGCTCAAATCATCAAGTCGGTCCATCCACCAGATCAATCTAGCAAGAGTCTCCCATCCATGATGGAGTGAATATCACGTCAATAAAGACAACCACCAAATACCAAGCTCATTTCCCCTAACAATGCTAGGTCCTCTGACTCACAAGAATCCTCCAAGTAAATGATCACAAGCCACTAGAAAACAAGCCCCTCAACTACCAAGACACAGCAATCAAACCAGGTTCCCCAACTACCGGAATACACAAAGGTACCAGGTTTTTGGGCGTTGGGAAATCGAGTAAAAAATCATATAATAATACCCTCGATATTCTCCTCGTTCCACAAAATATTCGAAATCACCAAAATCCAAGAATCCACATAGATCCACCAAGTCAATATCCCGAGATTGTACTCTCCATAATACTCGATCCTCAGTCATATCCACAAGTCACAACTCCCAATACATAGGACAGCTGTCAGCTCTATCTGACAGACTAGGACAACCCCTAGGATGAAGGGTCAGGGGACAAGAGTCCGGTAATAAATGCCGCCGAAAGTGGCAAGGATTACATGGACCGCTCTGGAGCAAATCCACAACCCTTAAACCAAACAAGGACCAGGGTTGCAGACCGTCTTCCGAGTGGAACCGCTCTCCTTACGTTATTCGACGGATAAGACAGATCAGGAGCTAGGCGACTGATCTAGTCTGGAGTCTACCAGGTAGGCAATGGGATCAGGTATACTATACCAAGGTGAACAGGCACGAGCCCAGTCCAGCAAACCAAAGGAATGGTTCTGCCCAATCCTTCGAACCAAATTCCCGATAGGAAATTTTGGAAGAATCCGGCAGAGTCTCCTCTGTATTCTGGACAGGACCTCCCAGCGAATTGGGGCTAAAACCACTCAGCGCAACCTACCGCAGAATCGCAAAATCGCAGGCTGAGAACACTAAGTCTCAGCTACCAGCAGCACTATGATGCGTACTGGGAACAAGTCGATAGCCGAGAACACTAAGTCTCGGCCTCCAGCAGCACTACGATGCGTACTGGAAAATCAATCGAACCCGAGACCACTAAGTCCCGGCCTCCAGCAGCGCTACAATGCGTACTGGGCGCCAAGCCAACATGCATAATAATAAAATAATCGCCTCGCAGGACGCATCACAGCACATGCTCGTAATTCTAACCCAAGCGCAATCACAGCTACAAGAATAGTTCGCCAAGCCGTTACCCGACCGCGAGTCGGACACGGGGCATACAGGGACAATCCATACATGTGAGTCATGCTCGTGTCCTCGGAGGTGTGGATGACCCATCCGAGTTGTCCGATACGGTCTATCCCGGTATCGGACCAAGCTATCCTAAGTTATCATCATGGCAGATCTACTACTAGGCTACACTAATCATGGTTATAAAATTTACATGTATAAATTAATTAAATAAAATAAAATCTAGGAGAGAGGGCAAGAGCCGTCGATGAGCAAGGGATACTTGCCTAGAGGGCTCGGCTAGGTAAGCAAGTCTTCGGCAGTCGCGATCCAAGCTAGCACGCCAATCGAGATCCTCAGAACACACAATAAATAATCATCAGCACCAAATAATAAAATAATAGAATAATCACAAGAGATGGCAGAAGGCTATACCATACGGGTCCCGCAAGCAGCACAGGAATCTGGCACGGAAACCGAGGCACGCAGACCGATACGGGCACGTAAATCGAGACGCGCACGTATATCGAGATGCGTACGAGAATCGAGAGAACACGAATATCGAGACGAACGAGAAACATAAACGTGCACATAAATCGAGACGTACACGTAAATCGAGACGAACCAAGGTCCATGGAGCACGTAAATCGATACGGCACACAGATCAATGTATGCACATAAATCGAAAAGGTGCAGAGTCCAATGCGGCATACAACCGAGGCGGCACGCAAATCGGTACGTGTATGCAAACCGAGGCAACACAAGATTCAATGTGACACGCAAAGCGATACGGCACGGAAATCGGTGCATTTACGTAAATCGAGGCAGCACAGGTCATGAGTAAGGCACAAAGGCCGAGACACGAGGATCGAGACAACGCACCAACCGATGTAGCATGTTGCTCGAGGCAGCGCGGGGCTCGAGGCATCCCGCTGCCCAAGGCAGTGCGTGGATCGAGGTGCACGAAAAACGGGACAGCACACAAATCGAGGCACACATCCCGAGAAGCACGAGAAACGAGGGAACACACAAGTCAAGCGTGCGTGCGGCCCGAGGAGAGCGCGACTCCCAAGGCTGCACACTGTTCGAGTAGCGCGGGGCCCTAGGGCGACCCGCCACTCGAGGCTGGCACGGCCAGCGAGGCTCGACGGCGATGATGGTCGCCAGGAAAGAAAAAGGGGGAGAAGGCGGAGGAGTACACAGAGAGGGGCGGAGGAGCTCGGAGCTCGGCCAGGGTCGCGGCAGCTCCGGGCGGAGGAGAAGACAGAAGGAGAGGGGAGGCCGGAGGAGAGGCTTACCGGCGTCGGAGCTGGGGTCGACGGCGGCGGCAGGGGGCTCGCGGAGGCGGAGGGAGGATGGAGATGGCGACGATGATGATGGTGGCGGCAGGAAGTGGTGGCGGAGATGATGACGGTGGTGCTGGCGGCCGAAGGGAGCAGCCACGGCGAGGGGGTGGCGGTGACCGGCCATGGAGATGGTGGTGGAGGGAAGCAGTGGTGGTGGAGGTGACTGATGGCAGTGGCGATGGCGGTGCTGGAGGGTGATGGCGGCGGTGGTGAGGGCTGGAGACGGGGGCGATGGTGGCGAGGGAGGCGACGGCGACGATGGGGGTGGTCGCCATGGCGGTGGTGGCTGAAGTAGTGGCGGCGGCTACAGTGGTGGCGACCGCAACCATGGGAGGAGGCCGAGAGGGGGGGTGAGGGGAGCTCGAGAGAAGGGGAGAGAGAGAGTTGAGGGAGAGGGATGGTGAGCTGAGAGGGAGAGAAAGGAATTGGGGGGGTGTTCTCCTGCCGACAGAGAGGAAGGAGAGAGGAAGAGTGTGAGAGTGGAAAATGTGAGGGATGAGAGAGGGAGTTAGGTTAGATATTTTGGGAGGGTATAATTGGAACAAGAAAATTAATAATAACATTAATAATAATAGGAAAAATTCACCTCCAATAATTTAATAATAAAATTTTAACAATACCAAATTTTAAAATCCTCGTAATACAATAATACGGTCATATACGTATTTCAAAATAGAAACATTACAAGTGTACTGGGCTTCTTCATCAAGACTCAGAAAGGATTGACTCTAGTGATGACATGAATAGTTTAGTCCGTGATATAATGTCATATTTTTTGGACAATGAACATCAGGGCTAAGCATTCTTTTTTCCGCTGGGCTATATTGATGTTCAGTACCGATCATCGTGCGACTGAGATAATAGATGGCTTGCTCATGACCCTCTTTGTTCTTCTGGGCTAGTAAGGCACCCAGGGATTGATCCATTGCTCGGACATACATTAAGAAGGGTATTCATGTGACTGGAGGCACTAGGACTGGAGGGTTCATCAAGTACCATTTTATGTCTTCGAATGCTTGCTAACATTATTCGGTCCAAACGAAAGACATACCTTTCTTGATTAGTTGAGTGAACGGTCTACAGCGTCCAGAGAGACTTGAAATGAATCTTTTGATGTACGCAAGTCGTCCCTGGAATCCTCGTAGCTCTTTTATGTTGCGTAGAGGACGCATCTCTTGAATGGATTTGACTTTCTCGGGGTCAACGTGTATACCCTTAGAGGTAATAATGAATTCGAAGAATTTTCCACTAGAGACTCCCAGGAATGACTTGGTAGAATTTATTTTGAGTTGATGCTGGCGTATTAGATCGAATGTAGTTCTTAAGTCTTGGATATGATCTTCTTTTAGACGACTTTTGACAGTAATATCGTCGACATAGCATTCGACATTCTTCCATAAATGTTCACAGAAAATGGTGCTCATGGCCCGTTCTTAAGACCAAACGACATGACTGTATAGCAGTAGACCCCTAAAGGAGTGCGAAAAGATGTATGTTTTTCATCTTCGGGGTTCATCCTAATTTGATTGTATCCGAAGAATTCATCCATAAAAGACATCCGCTCGAACCCGCAAGTATTGTCAATCATGACATCAGTGATCGAAAGAGGAAACTCTTCCTTGGGATAAGCTTTATTAAGGTCTTTAAGTCGATACAGACTCGGACCTTCCCTATTTTCTTCATAACTGGGACATTAGCAACCTAGTCAGAATGTTGTTCTTTCCTGACAAAGCCATAGGCAATGAGCTTCTTGACTTTGGCTTCTATATATCCATCATGTCTGGTCGAAATCGACACTGTTGTTGTTTGATTGGCATTGCATTTGGCAAGATATTGAGCTTGTGGGTAGCGATATGAGGATCTAATCCTGGCATATCTTTGTAACTCCAGGCGAATATGTCAATGTATTCCCTAATGAGCTAAATCAGTTCTTGTTTATCTGCTTTAGGAAGACTTTTGCTGATAAAGATTGGCCTTGGAGAAGCTTCGTCTCCGACATGGACCTGGACTAATTGATCTTCAGTAGGTGGTTCGCGTTGTTCTAAGCAAAGTTCCCATTGAGTATCCATCCTTTGTGTCCAAGGATCAGATTCAGGGGCTTCATTGAAGTCATCGTCATCTTCTGAGAACTCGACAGTCACTATATTAGACGATAGAGTTATTCGATGGACGTACCCTATGCTGGTGTCTGAGTCTCATGAAGCAGAGTCAGAAGAGTTAGATCGCTCTTCTTTGTTAGACTCAGAAGCGTATGGGGTCATGATCGGCGAGGTGTAGACTAGTCCATGCTTTGTTTTGTTCTAGTATTGTAATGAATTTCCTTTTGGAGCAGGTATACGAATAGGAGTTTGCCTTCCCCTACTACCATTGAGGCCAGTTTTGAAGTTGTAGTCCATCTTTTGGATGATGTTCTTCGACTGTTAACTATAACAACGTAGTTGAAGTTGCCTTTATCTTTACTTTCAACATCACTATCAGATGTAGCCTTTTAATTCAATGCTTTGTTGTTTGAGAGAACAAAAGTTTTACTATAAAACTAGTTTACAAACTAAGAAAAAGAAAGTATAAGAGCACAATTTGATTCTGGGGAAGTACAGCTGTAGGAATCTGATATGAAGACGATCACTTTATCCTATGGACGATGTGATATCGAAGACCCGAGCCTCTGGAGAATGTAGCAGCACCTTGTCAGAAGATTATGATTATTGATGATGCCTTAGAAGTGATCTGGAACTCTATAGAGTTTTGAAATAACTGTCAGTCAGTTATCCTGAGTGGCACATGCTGCATTTGGCGTGCCATTCACTCATTTGCATGAACGGTTACTTGAACTGCTAGGAACGCATGACATTCTATGAGAGAGATGCACGTGGTCATGGACAGTGTAATTGACACATTCTTCGAGATCAGTGGCATGTGCGCTATGTCATCCGACTTCTGAATGAAAATTGACTAAGTAGCGCCCACTTGATAGGTGGCACAAGGCGCAACTTGATAATTGGCACCCCTTATTCAATCTGGCAATTCTGTGATCATTAATTACCTCACACCAAATGATAATTGGTGCAAGCTAGCTGTCAGCATTATTGCAAGGCTGACACAGTCTTCTCGGGCGCTGCGTTGCTCGGGATTCGAAGGGATTTTCTTACGGGTTGTCAGTAAGCACGATAATTGCTCCAGCTTCTCGAGGAAGCTTGCCACGTGGTACCCGCGCACCCTAATAGTTGGCGCCACCTCAGTTTTAGCGCAACCTAAATGGCCAGCGCCTTTTTGAATCCTGGTGCCATTTTATGAGTGGCGCCTAATCTTTTTTGAGCTTCTACAAGATCCCCTTCAAAGATTTTAAATTTTAAAATTTTCAAAAATTTGAAATACTTTGAATTAGAAGTGATCAATGTGGCGCATGACAGCAATGCGACCGACCCTGAGTTTTTGCGCAATTAGTGCAGCCATTATATTTTATTTTTCGGCTATAAATATACAAGAGGAGAGAGGAGAACTTTTTACTCGAAAATTCATATCTCTCGAGCTTTTCATCTTCTCCTTCCCTTCTTCATAAAAAGATTCTTCGATCATCAGCCATGGCCCCAAAACGTTCTGCCAATGGCAAAAGAAAGGCGGTCGTCGGAGCTTCGTCACACACACCGCCGTTTGTGGGCACTATAACACGTGCCGCCGTCGGCGAGAGCTGAGGAGGGTAACCCAGCACTCAAAGTGATCCTCGAAGAAGATGATAAATAGTTGCCCAGTGCCATACGATGGCAGCGCAACGTAGCCAGCATCAACCATCTCGTTTTAGAGCTCTGGTTAACCCTACACACTTTACAAATAGCACTACCTCTTTTTAGAGTATTTTGTCACGCACCAGAACCAGAATAGTGGAGAGCAGGGGGACAGACACAGCCAGCTACGTACATTGAAGTGAATCCTACCTCGTAATTCGGTCACGACTGTCAACATGCATGAGGGTTTACTATAAGCCATTAGTCTCTTAGGGTCAAGAACAAGCCTAGTGTCTCAATCTCAAGCAAGCAAGTAAATATAACAAGATGTTAGATCATAAGACATACAAAGTAAGGCGTCCCAAACATTACCTATTCAGATGATCATGAAGCTAGTCATATAAAATGCAAAGACTAGCAAGAGTTTAAGTCATACATGATCAATCCTAGGATTTGTCAATCATGTTACAGCCCTTAGGCAGACAGGAATGTAAATTTAACACGAGCTAACACTTGTTCGGCGGCTAAACGCCTCAAAAGAATAATTTACAATAGAGTAGGAGAGCAAAATAAAAACCACTCGTTGCCAGGGTTGCGCCTAGTATTCACCATCTGGCTGGAAGGCTGAAAGATCCTCGGGTGCTACTCCAAAATCTGGCCATACAAAACCAGCTGGGTCAGACCCCATAAAGAGCAAGTGCTACAATGGAGGCTTCACTTAAGAACTAAAACCAGCATAATAGCACATAAATACATCAATGACAACAAAAGACATGAGTTAGAGAAACATGGCGATAAACGATAAGATAACTAAATGACTATTCCAGTAGCCAAGTTACAACCCGTAAACCAAATAAGGACCGGGGTTGTAACCCTTCACCTGAATAGAACTTAGTCTCTAACTAATATCCGATAAGGGAAAGTATTACAGTAATGTGCTAAAATAACCACGTACTAGTCTTGCCTAGGCAAGACTAGACGGGACTCCATCCATCAATCACGACCAAGCAATGAGTACGGCTTGATACATTAACTAACTAGGGTTATTGTAGAGCCTAAAAATCAAGTTGTGCCCTGAATATACTGTTCAGTGATCAAATTGTACCCCAAGAATTAGGTTACGCCACTGATATGAAGCTAAGAGAACAGACTGCGCCACTGATCAGGTTGCGCCTGATATCAGACTGCGCCCAGTCTTTTTGCGCCAAAAACCTACGTGGCATCTGATACTTAATGGTCATCATTATCTGACAATACTGACGACTGACACAACAGTGAACGAAAAAAATCTCTTCGAATCTCGTGAATTGTGTCGCTCAAAGAAGTTGGTGGACAGCTATCATGTACGCTTCGTGGGTTGCGTCCAGGCGCAATCTAAACAAAATCCTTAGTTGCGCCTAGGCGCAACTTGAACGACATCTGCTCAGAAGTTGCCACATGTGTAGGCACAGCCCAAATCAAGCGCAGTTTGACTTGTTGACTGAAGCTCGCACAACCTGATAAAGTTGAGACAACTTACATTCTAAAGCAGGATGACGTAGCGCACATACCACTAATCTCTCAAGACGTATCTACTATCCTGTACACGACCACGCGCATCTCAATCATACGATGCCACGCGTCTAAATACAGTTAGTACATAATTGACAACTGAACGAAAGTTGGTGCAACAGGAGGTTAGCGCAACTCAATGTGGCGCAATCCAGCTTCACGCACCATCAGAATAACTGCTAAAACAGTTATTTCAAGAACTCTATAAATAAAGTATCCAATCATTGTAAAATCATCAGAGGCATTGGCACAGAGATCAAATACATAGAAACAGAGATCAAGAACTCTGGCTAAATTGCTGCTGCGTTCTCTAGAGGCTACAGTCTTCAAGTTCACATAGTCCAAAGGATAAAGTGATCGTCTTCTGATCAGATTCCTAAAGTTGTACTTTCCCAAATTTATTGTACTTTGTACTCTTTTACAAGTTTGGAATATACAAGATTTTGTTTTTGCAAACAAAATGGCGACTCTGCTGGGGACGACTTTATCCTCCGACGAGAAAGTGACAACTCAATGTGACATCGTGTCGATCGGCAAGACGTAGAAGACTCTGGTTGTTCAAGTCAACCAGGTAGCCTACGAGAATATGATCAACACCAAGAACAATAAGCGCACGGTGGCTGTCGTCAAGAAAAGGACTGTGTGGACTCCTAAATCTCCTACAGTCGCTGTTGTCCAGGCGCAACTTGAGTGCTCAATAACCAAGGCATAATCCGCCTCAGTGGCTCCAGCACAACCTGTTTCTGTTGCTAGGGCGCAATCTGCTCACTCTGCTGTCCATGTGCAGCCTACTACTATCTTTGCTGCCAAGGCGCAGTCAGTTCAAGCTACTGTCGAGGCATAGTCTACCAAAGTTGCTGCTAAGGCGCCACCAGTAGTCCGTAGGACTATGGTGTAACCCAAGCAATCGGCAACCCAGGCGCAGTCTCCTACTCAGGTGTAACTCAAGGGAACTAGTCTTTTGGCTATTCTCTCTTCCAATTCTCAAGTTCTGAACTTGGAGAATTCACGTTCTAGTGCTAACACTGGACAGAACAAAGGAAAAAGTCCTATGACATTTCCTCAATTGGCACAATCTATGCCTAAAATGGTCACACAACAAAACAAAGGGAAATGCTTCTTAGCTAACCCTATTCAAAAGAAAGGAAAGCACGCTTTGGTCTTTCCTCAAACTTCCCTGGTCTATGACTCAGAGGAAGACTTATCGGATTCTATTCCTGTAAACAGAGGTCCTCGGATCTCTGATACCGGAAATAATACTAATCAGAGAGGTATCTTACCTACCCTTTTGGGATCTGGTCAAGACTTTCCTACCTTGCAAATTTTAAGATCCAAGCAAGGAAAATTGAAGGTATCACAAACAGAGACACCGGGAGCAGAATTTTCAGATTTATGCGCTTATCTCAATAGGCGTCAACCAATATCAACTTTGGCAAACGCAAGAACCCTATGCCAAAGGCCAATCTGTACCAAAAGCCAAAGTTTGAAAAGAAAGGACCCATCTACCTATGCTAATGAGTTGAGTACATCTTTGTATACTCAAGGAACTAAACACCTGAAGAATAGGAGACATGTTCCTAACATCATTAAGGAATATGTTTCTCCGACTTCTTCTCGTCCTGTGGTTTGTAACTGATCTCCGGCAACGTCTTACACAAAAACGGAAGACTACGGGAATGTTTTCCTCACCTCCAAATCGCGCTTCAAATTGCCCACTGCCTACATGAAGTTGTCATCAACTGTTGTTGCCAATCGGCTCGACGATCTGTCTTCGATCGTCTGAACTATGCTTCAACTCCTGAACATATAATAGAAGACGAAGATGAACTATTATATGCTTCTGTTAACATGACTTCTCAAGGCACTAGGGGTAGGAAACGTCCAAGACGTAATGCTTTCCATAATCCCAGTCAGCAATACTTAGATCGGATCCATACATCCAGTGAAGGTTGTCTTTCAATATACTAGATCGAGAAATCGACATTTAAACCAAGATGTCTTTAATCAAGAAGATCTCCCTATCACCCATGTGGGAGAGGACTCGCTTTCGGAGTTTGATACAGATAGTGAAAGTTCTGAATAAACTATCTCATCAATAGCAGCAAGAGAAAGTGACGGCATATACCATCACGGAAGATCAAGATGCCTCTATGTCAACCAGCCAAGAGCAACGAATTGTTGCATTAGAAGACAATTGAAAACCATGGCAGAAAATGGTTGCAAGCATGCACACCATAATGGTGGCTCAACATACAGTGCCTCCGATTATAACCCTGTTACAAATCCTGAGCTTATAGTATCTTCTGTACCTATTAGTCTGGGGGGGTACCAGCCCCTCAGGTTACTTCTGTGCCAATTCAAGCTGATCCAAGTCAGTGTGGTGCTGGGGATGGTAATTACCACGATGTTCCTCCTCCTAACACTTCTAACTAGCCTACCAATTCCCAAACATCAGGGGATGCTAATGAAGCTGTAAAACTCTTACGCACTCAGTTTGAGGCCTTTAAACAGAAGGATGGCCTATAAAGACTGGGCATAAAGCAACCATATCCTACAGAGTGGAAGGAAGTTCCATTTCCTCCTAAGTATAAGCTTCCAACCATTATGCTGTTTGATGGCAGCACTTCTCCAAGTCAGTACATCAATCATTTTAAAGTGATGACTGATCAATTACAGCCAAATGATGCTCTCCTTACCAGAGTGTTCGTCGATTGTTTAGCCGGTGCATATATGACTGGTATCGTAGCCTACCTGATGGCTGTATCACTTCTTTTGCTGTTTCAAGCAAATGTTCTTGGAACGATTTTATGAGAGAGTCAATGTCATGACGATGTCTGCCCTCATTAAAATTAAACAGAGGCACAATAATCACAGAGAGTTTCATTGAAAGATTCCGCCGAGAGGCACTCAAAATGCCTTAGGTACTCCATCTGCTGTAACAATAGACACTTGTAAATCAAACTTGTTGCCTATTATAGTATGTGGATGAGATCTACACAATTCCAGGATTGGCCTTCTTTTATTGTTAATGAAAGGCAGCAGAAGTTAGTGCCAAAAAGTTCAAACAGTTAGGAGTCCAGATGACTCATCCTAACCAAGAAGAATATTCTACACCCGGGGGTAGTAATCGCCAGAATAACCGCAAGAATAAAGAAACACTGGCCATTAATCTCAAAGGCAAAGAGTCTTTGGCTGTCAATGTTACTCAGACGGCATCCACCCCATCAGCACCACTACAAAAGTCAACTCGTCCAAAAGAAGAATATTCTTTCGATGAAGATGATACTTTAAGCATCTTCGATTGCTTGATCAAAAGTAATAAGATTCAGCATCCAGAGGCAAAGCGACCAGAAGAAGTTGGTAAAACTGATCACCTAAATACTGTGTTTATCACAGATTCATAGGGCATCCAACCAGAGCTTGTTATGTGCTCAAGGGCAAAATCCTGGAGTTAGTCAACTCTGGAGCAATTACACTGTAGCAGGACGAGAAAACGGTGACTGCTAATGTGGTTTCTCTTCAATTCAGTGATTTTCTACCATAACTCGTATAAGATGGTGCTGTCCCCATTCAAGGACTACTCTGGAAATTGTGAATATCCCACCTCCTCAAAATGAAGGCCTTGTTCCGCTGTCAACTGACAGAGGAGAGATTATATGGATTCATCAGATCTGGTGACAGAATTTGAAATGCCTTCCTCTTCTAAGCAAAAGAAGCATTCAAGTCTAAATCCAAGAACTGCAACATGGTGTCCTTTGAACCAATAACAGAAGAAAAATTCTAATGGGCACTAGATCTGGGAAATCCTATCTTCGGGAGTATTCCGAAAATCAAGAGAACCCTGCTCCATCCCCGGATGCTCTTCCTCCATCATCTTCTCCTGCTGAAGATACACCATCTACATCCTTGCCAGTGGTCGAGCCATCTCCTCCTAAACCAACATCAGCAGACAAGGATAATTAACCTGTTCGTTTTGATAAAGTATTGAAGAAGTCATCATCTCTTGGACTTGAAAAGCCGTACAATTTTGACATATTGGCTCAATTGGCCAATACTCCGGCAAGATTGTCAATCTTTGAACTTTTATGTGTCTCAAAAAAACTCGTGAGACATTAAGTGAAGCCTTGATGCAGGCTGACGCTTGTTTTTCTCAAGAACCCGAAAAGGAGCCAGTCAGCTGTGCACATTGTCATAGTATTTTCGAACTAATGCCCAATATCACTTTTATACAAGATGACATGTTGTTAGAGACAATCGTCATGATCGTCCTCTCTATTTTCACGGGGTATGTGGATACCATGAAAGTCGACCGTATTCTGATTGATCCCGGGTCTGCACTTAGCATCATGCCAAAGTCATTGCTGGATACTTTGAAAATCCCAGTACACAATCTTTCTACAACTATCACTACCATCCTGGGATTCAATCAAGGAAGAAGTGAACCTTTGAAAAAATATGCCTAAAACTTCAAATTGGCAATCTTCGCACAAAGGTAACTTTCTATGTTATTGACAATCATGGCTCAACAATACTTTGTTGGAAGGCCATTCCCTATGAACACAATATTGTACCCTCTACACTCACCAATGTTTCAAATATGTGGATGGTAATAGAGAAGTCCAAAAAGAGGTTGCAGATCTGAATCCTTTCAAAGGAGTTGAAGCATACTGCAACGATTCTCGATGTATAAAAAGGAATTCATGAAGGTGTACTAGATGGATACAGATGAAGAACAAGAGTATACCTAATGATACTCTTATTTGGTCAAAGGACGTACCTCATGTCCTCAGTCTTCCAAACCTCTGACTATCTATCTTCCTTCCCATGAGAAGCAGCCTAAAGGTGATAGTCAGGAACAAAGAGAGCTCACCTCTTCTGAACTGCTTGTAATCGACCTTCGTCGCAAGAAGTTCCTTCTTTTCTCGTTCTTTTCTTCCCCTCTTGTCATCAATCTGACTAAGCCTGCTAAGGCTAAAGTCCCTGCTGTAAATGATGGTGTAAAAAATAATAAAGCATCTCCTTTGCAGTATACTGATGTCTTTTACTATACTCAGTATTATCTGGATATGCTAGATAGCTTTAAACCACTTACAATAAAGTCGTATCATCTCGACGAAACGTGGTATCGCTGGATTCAATACAAGAGTCGTACTTCTTAGTACCGTCTCGAAAGAAAGATGAAAAGCCTATATTCTTCAACAAAAGAGAAGAACCAAAAATCATGCTCTATAATGATAATAGAGATGATACAGGAAGGCTAATTACGACGCTATAGTCCACAATCTAAAGTCATCATCCGTAAAATGGGCTATGATTTCAGAATAGGTCTCAATAATGGTAAAGGAGGAGAACCCCACTTGTATTGTTGTTCTAAAAGAAAATCACAATAATACCACAGTAAGACGAAACGAGGACTAGGTTATACGTCACCACTTCCAACTCCAGAACCTTCTGAATCTGATGAAGAAGAACGTTCAAACTCTTTGATTCTATCTCATGGGATTCTGATACCAGCATCGGTCATGTTCATAAGGTGATAGTATCTTCTAACATGGTGTCGGCCGAATTCTCAGAAGATGACGAAAGTGACATTGAAGAAGCTACTGACATGACCCTTGGGCATAAAGGATGGACAATCAGTGGGAACTTCGTTTCGAACAACGAGAGCCACCTACTGAAGAGCAACTGGTCCAAATCGATATTGGAGAGAAAGGCGTATCACGACCAATCTTCATTAGCAAGAATCTCCAGAAGATGATAAACAAGAATTAATTCACCTTATTCGTGAATACATTGACGTCTTCGCCTGGAGTTACAAGATATGCCGGGATTAGATCCTCAAATTACAACTCACAAGCTTAATATTTTACCGAATGCCAAACCGGTCAAACAACATCAACGATGATTCAAGCCTGAAATGATGGATACAATTGATGATGAAGTCAAAAAGCTTATAGCTTACGATTTTATCAGAGAAGAACAACATCCTGACTGGGTGGCAATGTCGTCCCAGTCCTGAAGAAGAGGAAAGGTTCGAGTTTGCATAGACTTTCGGGATCTCAATGATGCTTGCCCTAAAGATGAATTCTCCTTCCAATTACTGATGTTATGATCGACAATATGTGGATTCGAAGAATTTATTTTATGGATGGGTTTTCTGGATATAATCAAATCCGGATGAATCCTGAAGATGAAAAACATACTTTTTCATACTCCTCGGGGTGTGCACTGTTATACAGTCATGCCATTTGGTCTTAAGAATGCAGGTGCAACATACCAACGGGCTATGAGTACTATTTTTTGCGATCATCTGCGAAAGACTGTCGAATGCTATGTTGACGATATTGCTGTCAAAAGTCGTCTCAAAGAAGATCACATTCAAGATTTAAGAACTATCTTCAATCTAATGCGCTAGCATCAACTCAAAATGAACCCCACAAGTCTTTCTTGGGTGTCTCTAGTGGTAAATTTCTCGGTTTCGTCATTACCTCTAAAGGTATACACGTTGATCCCGAGAATCAAAGCCGTTCAAGAGATGCGTCCTCTACGGAACCTAAAAGAGCTACGAGGATTCCAAGGTCGACTTGCGTACATCAGGCGATTCATTTGAATTTATCTGGACGTTGCAGACCATTTACTCAATTAATGAAGAAAGGTGTATCTTTCGTTTGGACGGAGGAATGTCAACGAGCATTTGACGACATAAACGGTATTTAATGAGTCCACCGGTTCTTGTACAAGAATACCCTTCTTAATGTATGTCCGAACAATAGATCATTCATTGGGAGCTTTGCTGGCTCAAAAGAACAAGGAAGGTCATGAACAAGCCATCTACTATCTTAGCCGAACGATGATTGGAGCTGAACATCATTATAGTCCGATAGAAAAGGAATGTTTAGCCTTAATGTTTGCTGTTCAGAAGACAAGACATTACATCATAGGCCAAACTATTCATGTCATATCCGAGTAATCCTCTTCGAGTTCTAATGAAGAAGCAAGTACACTCAATTCTAGGCTTGCATGGGCCATATTACTAGCACAATATGATATAGTTTATGTTCCTCAAAAGTCTGTGAAAGGCCAAGCACTTGCTGACTTCTTAGCAGCTCATCCTTCCCTGAGACATCTAAACTTATGATGAGATTCCGGACGAAATATTAGAATCAAATATGATTTCAAAGAATTTCCTACTTGGAGATTATTCTTTGATGGAGCTTCTAGAATTGGACCTGGAGGTACTCTTGTGGCGGAAGTGGGAATTGTTCTCGTTTCACCCGAGGGATTAACTATTCAAAGGCCATTCTTTAGACAAGTCAGCTCTAACAATGTGGCAGAATACAATGCCTTGCTCATTGGACTCCAATTGGCTAAACAATTGGATATTGAATATCTTGAAGTATATGGTGACTCTAAGCTGATTGTTAATAGGTTAGAGGCATATATGAAGTCCGACATCAAGATCTAGTACCATACCAAGAAGCAGCAACCAAGATAGCTTCTTCATTTAAAGGATTCTTTATCAAATGTACGTCGGGCATGCAATACAGAAGCTGATGCCTTAGCTAACCTAGCTGCAGTGTTGGCAGTTCCAGTCAAAAGGCAAAAATGGTTGTTATCTCTAATAGAGAACTATTCTGTGTTGAAAACAACCACAAAATTGAACTCAGCAACCTAACTGAAGTCAATGTCCTTAGCGAGGATTGGAGAGTACCATTCATTAATTTTGCAGTACATGACATCTTGCCAGAAGATCCTAAAGAAGCTACAAGTATCCGTCGTCGATCGCTCGATTCTATTATAATCATACTACTAAGAATATATCGAAGAACTTTTGATGGATTACTCTTGAGGTGTCTCGCTGGTGATGAAGCAAAACAATATTACGTGAGGCTCATGATGGTGTTTGTGGAGCACATCAACCTGGTCCTAAACTACAGGATCGTATCCAACGTATGGCTACTACTGGCCCTTTGGTATCAGATGCTATTGATTATGCAAGAAAATACCGTGTATGTCAAATTCATGCGGATTTCATTCACCAATCGTTGGAGTTTTTTATCCAACTGCTGCCTCATAGCCTTCGAAGCTTGGGGCATGGCATAATTGGTCCTATCAATCCTCCTTTCTCTAAAGGACATCGGTTCATCTTGGCTATAACCGATTATTTCTCAAGTGGGCAGAAGCTATACCTTTGGCGGAAGTAAAGACTAGTAGTGTCATCAACTTCATAAACATCATGTGATTACAGATTTGGTGTCCCACGCCGAATCATCCATGATAATGGGCTACAATTTATCAGCCAGAAGTTTAATAGGTTCTGTGATGATAACAGAATCAATAATGTCGCCTCTACAGCCTATAATCCTACGGCTAAGGTTGTTGAAGCATTCAACAAGACTATTATCAAACTCCTTAAAAAGTTTGTCTCTATTAACAAAGTAATTGGAGTGATAAACTCGGAGAATGTCTATGGGCATATCGCACTACCGTCCGTAACCCACAGGTTGCACACCTTTTTCTCTGGTATATGGATGTGAAGCTGTGTTACTTTAAAATTAAATTCCATCATTGAGAATGCCATTGCTAATGAGCTTACTACAGACAATAATGATCGTCTTCGGCTTCAGGAATTGGAGGCGCTCGACGAGAAAAGGTTATTAGCCAACAGCACATCGAACTTTATCAGGCCCAGATTTCAAAAGCTTTCAATCGCAAAGTCAGAGTGCGAAGATTTCAAGAAGGCGAATTAGTTCTTACAGTCAGACGTCCTAT
The DNA here is from genome assembly GCA_029216955.1 of Iris pallida. Taxonomy (NCBI): domain Eukaryota; kingdom Viridiplantae; phylum Streptophyta; class Magnoliopsida; order Asparagales; family Iridaceae; genus Iris; species Iris pallida. Next base: position 54,801 of record JANAVB010010824.1, read on the forward strand.
GACTATGACACATATGAGCAAAGGCAAGTTCGAGGCAAAATGGAAAGGACCGTATGTGATAAATAAAGTCTTCTCAATGGAGCCTATCAATTAAAGACATGGATGGCAGAATTGCTATGTGCCCATCAATGGCAAATTTCTCAAGAAATATTATGTATAAAGAAAATATACTTTATTTTCAGAGACATGATGTAAATAAAAGTTCATTTTATTCAAAAGCAGAATGGAATTACATAATATAAGCACGGGGAGGAGGCCCTGACCCTTCCTGATTAAATACAAAGTTTGCCAACCGTTCAAACATCTCATTGTCTGAACGCACCAGGAACTCACAAACAGCCATCCTCAATGCCTCTTCTTCGGCAGTTTTTCAGGCTCCACTAACTTGGAGATCAAATCCTGTCCTGGTGCAGGAGGAACAGTTGAGCCTTCGCCCCTTTCTTTTGAGAAGGCATGGAGGCTCAGCTAGGGAAGTCTTGGTTTCTTCTTCAATCTTCGGAGCAATCAAATCTTTGGAAGACATTTTTTTCTTGCACAGGAAGAAAAGAGATTGAAATTTATAGGCAGAAAACTAAGTAATCAGCCTTGAGAACTGATGCAACTTTTGGAAAGAGGCACAACTGTTTGTTCATTTCTAATGGTTCATTCATAACCGACTCTTCATCTTCCCTTCTTCGAAAACGACGTGCTTGATTCATTCGCTTTCTTCTTCAAAAATTTAAACGACCATTCATTCATCAATTTTCTTCCTCGAAAATGAAGTGAATGATCACCCATTCATTATCATAGTGAGAGGTCATGTCTTTTACGAACTTGAATTCCAAATATTCACATCAAAACAACTTGCCACATTCGTGATCCTCTCTGGATTCTGTTATCTATGACAGCATAGCAAAATCAAATTAAAAAAAAGAGAATAATGAGACAATTATTTCTTCTTTAAAAGCATAGATACATCTTGATGAAAATCTATTACATCTTGGATTTTCATTCTAAATGAAGGTCTATTACATCTTTGGATCTTCTCATCGATAATGAAGGTCTATTACATCTTTGGATCTTCTTATTTGTTGGTGGCAATTCTTATCGTCTGACCTGAAGCAACGAGCCAGACAATGGAATTAACTCTGGTCTTCTCTCTGAGAAAGACTAAAGGAGAACCCAGAGTGCAGTAGCCCAAAGATGAGCTGCTGTCAATAAACTGGTGGAGAGAAAACAGCCCGCCAGGGGAACTAGGAACGAGATCACCCTTGTGATACAATTTCTAGTTCTGCATCTTCACCATCCAACTCTCATGTATAAAGGCTCTTCCTACCATCTGAGGAAGACCCTTCTTAACATGAAGAGTCCTGAGCTGTCTGATTTGAGTGTCAGAACCACATGAGCTGTCTGATGTGAGTGTCAGAAGAATGCTCTCTACAACATTCAAATCACCAATGCCAGTTCTGAAGAAGCTCGCTAACCAAGTCCCTACAAATATCAATGAAACATGTCACGACCCGCACCCATTTTTTTAAACGGATACGAGACGTGTCCATGCCAGCCTACGCCGTAGAGTCGACGGAAGAACGCTATCACGGCCATGATGATCAAAAAATAAAACAATGCTCATTCACAAAACTAATTTAACTTACAATATTCACAAGTTTTACATTTGTAGAAAAATATAAACTTGTACAAAGATTGGAATGATTACAACTCAGCTATCTAGCTAGTCTCTAGGCTTTTGTCTGCAAGTACACCCGTAACCCCAAGCTAAGTGAATCCATGGCTAACCTAAAAAATATTGGTTACCAGTCAGGAATGGAACGAGCACAATTCACTGAATGCAGTTTCAATATATGAAAATGACTATACTACAGAGGTTAGCCTTTAGACATATGATTCATAAATAAATGAAGAAAGACAGAATAAAACTAAATACCAAGAACAGAAAATGAGATACAATAAAATACTCACCAACTGACCGACTAAAGTACCTTTGATATGTGATCGGTCTCGGGACAATTATGCGACACGGTCTACACAGTCTAAAGTTACACGGTCTACAGTTACACGGTCTACAGGAAATATTGCAATAAAGAAATACTGTCTACAAAAAATAATAATCATGATCTACACGGTCTACATAGTATAAATGTAATAAAAATCACGGTCTACACGGTCTACAAGATATACGTGCAAAATAATCACGGTCTATACGGTCTACACGGTCTAAAGTCAGATCACACATCGTTGGTACTTCACCCTACCGACACCACAAGGAACAAAATCAACATAAAACTGAAATCACATATCTATCGACTAAACACTGATGTATAGTATAGATCAATACTGAAAACAAACAATAAACTGTACTCGCCTGTGGTCCTTTGCTGGTAAAACCGATAATCCAAACCACTCGGTGTGCCACAATAGTTAAAACTAGTACAACACTCCCCAAAAGCTAAAATAAACATTACCAATGTTCCCAGAATAGTCAAATTAGCTAGGATTGCCTGTCCTTAAGTCCAATTCTGGACACAGGAGCAAAACGGTAATTTTGGGTCAAAACGGTGTCCGCCGTTGGATCCGCTTTGCACCGAAAAGTGTGCCAGAGTCAAAGGTCTCTAAAGTCATCAAACTACATGTCTACGGATTCATTTTGATGATATGAACCCAACTATATGTCCAAAGTTGGATTTCGGCGGGGTGCACAAAATCGCCGTTGAGTCGGACCGTGGGGCCCACAAAACGGCGATCCAATCAACTGTCTCAGAATCGAACCAAGCTTGGCATATAGGACCAAAAAAATGATACGGTCCTGTTGGCACAAGTTTCATCTCGATCTGATGAGCGTGCACAAAGTAATGAGAAATTTGTACAGAGGCGATACAGTGAATTTCGGCGGAT
>JANAVB010010825.1:0-24322 GCA_029216955.1 Iris pallida
ATTTTTGAGATCTCGGGAGATCTCGAACTCCAATTCCGATCCATTTAAGTTCTGGAAAGCTAACACGACGATCTTCGATATAATCTTTCCAAAATTTTAGAGGTCCGTTTACTATTTTATTTATAAGTTAAACTCATATTTGATCGATAAATCACCGAATTGGTCACGATTAGCCATAACGACGATATCTTTTGAATAAAGTATGGTTTTGCGTACGGTTGATTCTGGTGCACTCATGCACTAAAATCTTGTAAAACCCCTAAATTTATACTATTTTTTTATTTTATTATTAAATTTGGTAATGATCTTTTTTTATTGTATGGTCCGTGGTCGTATTGTACGTCGCGCACGAAATTTTATTTTTCGAAATTGCTCGACGAGTGCGAATATGTGCGAGCGTACATATTTTTAGAAAAAAAATTTATTTTTATAGTTTCAAAATAATTTATATAATAATTATTTTAACTATCGTACCAAAGTTTCCAAGTTAGTATTTTATTATTGTATTTATAAAAGTCTTTCGTTTATAGCAATTATTAATAATATATTCTTCGTGCATAAATATATATTTCATAAATATTTACTAAGTTTATTTTAAATAATAATAATGTATTTCGAATTATTATAATAGTATTTTTGGAAAATATATTTTGAAATTATTGTGACAATTTAAATCTTGATTTGAATTTTGGATTTATTTAAATTGATATCTATATTGGGATTTGAATTATCTATTTTTAAACTAAAGAATGTAAATTATTATTTTAAATGAATTTTGATTTGGATTTGGATTTATTGAATTAATTTAATTAATAGATTTATTATCTAATTGGGTTTTAAATATTTCTAGTTCTTATCCAATTGGGAATTCCCACATCCTATAAATAGGCAGGTACTCATCCAAATTTCTATTATTCCATAAATATTTTCTTCACAAATCTACGTGCATCGTGTCTGTGTCCACCTAAATTCTTATTCTATATATTTTACATATACATTGAATCCTTTCCCCCGTGTCGACAATCCCAATACGGCAAAAATGTTATCCCTAACCCGATTCTAACTCTACCATCTGCCCAGTCGAGACCTCCGCCTACACCTTCTCCATAACCATCTGCCACCATACTCCCAGCCACCTACCGGCCATACCCTCTCGACCAAACCACCAAAACACACACCCGCTACCACCAGCAGCTGAGCTACCCGACAACCGACCACCATCACCGTGCCAAACGCCAGCTACCCTATCGTTCCCGCCGGCCGTCCGCCACGAGTCCAGACCCTAAATCACCCCAAAACCCTAGCAAAACCCATCCTCCCCACGCAACCGACAAAACCCCGTCGGCCACGACCGCGGCCACCCCTATATCGGAAACCAACCTCGGCCACCACCATCCCAAATGAGCCAAAGAAAACCTCACATGTCCGTGCTCGACCCAGACCACCACCGTGCTTCCGCAGCCTCGACTATCACCATTTTCCTCGCCAATCCCGTCGCCATCTTCGCAGCCCGCTCTCTGGCGTCGCACACCCTGCGCCAGAGCCCCGACGAGCATAGCTCCTTCGCGCGCTCGTCCCTCCAGCTGCGCCGAACCCCCGCCTGGCCCCCTTCTCCGGTCTTCCGTCGCCCGACAGAAACCTCGCGCGCGTCTTCAATAAAACCCTCTCCCGTTCCCTCTTCCTTCCGCCGTAAGCGCCGCCGGAGCAGCGCTTTTTTCCTCCTCCGTGAGCCCACCGGACCACCAACCCCCGTCGTAGCTCGTGCACCGAGCCTCCGCACAGCCCTCTGCTCCTCCGATCATCTCTCGTTCCTCCGCCTTCACCTTAGCCTCCGCCCCGCCGGCCGACCCAGCCCCAGCTGCGCACCACCGCCGCCCGCTCTCCCTGCTCTCTCCCTCCCTCTCTAATCCCTTTACTTTTGGTTAGGTGTAGATGCGTTCTCCTCGAAGGAGGAGAACCAATGACTCTGTTCTAAACTTTTTTTATATTTATTATTTAATTATTTAACTGTAAAATTTTATCTTATTTGAGAAGAGCTGCTGCGTAAATTTTTTTGTTTTATTGTTATTATTTTATCATTATATTATTATTATTATTATCATCACTATTATTATTACTATTATCATTATTTTTGTGGTTTTGTTAAAATGGGATCTGTATTTTCGAAAGTATACAAATATTTCCTAGCTAAATTCAAAGTTAAGTTTTTAACACTACAATATTCTTCTTGATTTATATGAATAAGTTTAGTTTGGTCTAAAAAGATTTAATGTTTTAAATATTATTCTAGGATATATTTTAATTAATACAGTTTCCACCAAAAATCATGTTTTACAACCTTAGAGTTTTCTTCCTAAAAAAATGACTTTCAACTTTGAGTATTTTGAAAACATATTTTTGACAAAAAAATTATACTTTCAAGTATTTATCTAAAACTGTTTTACTAATAGAAATATAGTTATTTTAAATAATAGATATATTTTCAAAAATAGTTCTATATATTTATTTCTATAAATTTGCTTCGATTATATAAACTTAACCTGATCAATCCTTCGTTTCTTATCTTCTTCCAAATCTCAAGCTTATTTATATCGTCCCTAACTAATTTGACCGTCCTGGACCCAATGGAACCGTCCGTGTCGTTATCTGAGGTCACTTTGCATAGTTGTTACACCAAAGTCGCAGTTTGTGCCACCTTGATCATCACAGCACACCAGCATCCTACCAGGCAAGACACCTTGCCATTTGATGTTTATTTATTTTAGCTCATATTTTATGCATTATTTATTTTCTTATACAAAATAAACTGTGATACATGGCATAACCTGCTAGAACTTACTGTTCATTTATATTTCCTGCTATGTATTATTTTTCTCACATTAAACCTAGATTTAAGGGACCACCTTGTGTGTTGCATCATTGGCCTTGACACGTTGTAACACGAAGTTGTGTGTCGCATGTAGGACACGAAAGTGCGTGATTGGCTGCCCACTAGTACGTACAAGCCGTGCGATAGGAATAACCGCTAATAGAGGTTGCATGCTAGTTTGACTTAGCGGTTATAGAGGTTACTGTTGTGGATACAACAGAGTAGGCATTGGGCGGGGAGGACAATTCCTTAGTGTATGGGCTTCGATGCACTTTCCCTTGTGACCCGGACTCTCCGCTGGAGATACGGGGTTGATGACCCATGATTACTGACGGCCACTGACGATTCTGCGAAACGTCATGCTCTTATTGATTGGGCCTCTAGTGCCCCAAGGGGGGACCATGCCGATCCTATTTAGCCAGGGCCCATGCGTAGGAAGGATTGTTCTTAACTACATTTCACCTAGAACGGTTAGGCACCTTTATCCGTTAGGTACGAGTACTTTTGGTTTGGGTACTTGTATCTGACCGTGGCTTGGAACAAAACTTGTCGCGGATTAGTTTGTCACATCTTATCCTTGTTTTTTGTAGGTGTGACTTACTACTTCGATGAGAAGGTATTGAACCTTGTTGGGGTCCGGATACCATATTGGATTCATAGCATGGAAAGATACGTCACGGTGAATTAGTTTACCATCTCCTGTCCTTGTTTGGTTGGGGGGATGGTAAGCTCGTTCAAATAGGTGTGTATTGGACCATGTTATAAATTCAATTGACTTATTTATTTGAGCAATATTTTCAGTTTATATGGCATGATATTATGTGTCTTGTTACGTCCCTCTGAGGACCTGGTTATCTTCCCAGGTGTGCTATTGTCTTTCGCAGGTGTTCTAGCTCTAGCCGTGTCATCGCCATTTTTCGAGGATGATTGCATTTGGATCGTCTTTGCTTCGCTCGCCAAATTCATATCTTTTCTCATGTATTTTTTTCCTTACTTGTTGGTAGTGGATTTGTCTCCGTCCAACATATTGTATCAAGACAATTTCATAGTTGATTATATGCTATCTTTTTATTCATTTATTTTGTGTGGATGAGATTAGTTATGGTTCTACTGTATTTTACAGCTTATGTATTCATACGAAGTTTTTATATATTGGAGTGTACTTCATATGTATACAGCTGGCATGTCTACTTCCTAGTCCTACGTATTTTGGGACTAGGGCATTACATATTTTTGTGGTGGCCCATGCAGGTCAAGATAAATTGTTTGGTTACTTTACTGTACCAAACAAGCCTACGAATAGGATTAGAAGTCTAGGATCTCATCCACATACTTGACCTCTTTCCTCGATTCCATATTCGACTGACTCATCGATTGCATCTTGCTTGATTTCTTCTATCATGATTCTTATCTTCCCTTCGTGCTTGCTAGAGATTGACCCTACTAGTTAGATGTCCTAAACACCCTTAGCTTAATTCTTTAAGTTGGATAGAATATCCCACAACCTGACACACCCTTGACTATTAAGAGAATACAAATAGTATTATCTAGACCATAGAGACTAGAGGAATTTAACCCATTTGGTCAACCAAGCCTTGGTCAATAAAATCGTAGAATGATAGTATAGGAATAAACAAGACTTAGATTCTTATGACTCTTAGACTATTCATATTTGTTCTTTATTTCAATCTTAATCTCGTGCCTATATTTTTACCACCTTGACTAATGTTGCTACTATAATCTAGTTTTACAAACTCATCCATTTGTCGAGTTTGTTCATGACTTATGCTATTGAGCACTCACTAGCATATTGTCTAATCAGAACCGGTGCATAATGGTCTGATCAACCAAGTGCTCTTTGGTTCGCTTTTATCTATCGTTCTACGTAGATGGGGACATAGCTAAACTTGTCCTTTAGAGTCCCATCCGCAACTACCTTGGCAACTCCTTTTGAAATTTTTCGGTCGTCCTTGAATCACGTATTCGTATTCGACAACGCCTCATTCGAACTCTATATTGCTTTCGTCTTCACCTATTTTAGAAGGGCGAATGTGTTATACTAGAACTTCCTCTAGCCATCCTATCGACTATGACCATTCTCACTCGATGTTGCTACATCTTCATCCTAAACTACTCGTCCTATTTCCGGCCCTATCACGACCTCCTAAACATTTAAATTAGGAGTGAATCCAATCGTCTCTTAATCATATCCTCAACCTAGACTACGGCCATATAAACTTCTTTAAGGAACCCTTCTATCTACCGTTGTGCCTTCTCACCCCCCTATAATTCTTAATTTCGAGGACGAAATTCTTTTAAGTTGGGTAGGATGTAAAACCCCTAAATTTATACTATTTTTTTATTTTATTATTAAATTTGGTAATGATCTTTTTTTGTATTGTACGTCGCGTGGTTGTATTGTACGTCGCGCACGAAATTTATTTTTCAAAATTGCTCAACGAGTGCGAATATGTGCGAGCGTACATATTTTTAGAAAAACATTTTTATTTTTATAGTTTCAAAATAATTTATATAATAATTATTTTAACTATCGTACCAAAGTTTCCAAGTTAGTATTTTATTTATTGTATTTATAAAAAGTCTTTCGTTTATAGCAATTATTAATAATAAATAATATTCTTCGTGCATAAATATATATTTCATAAATATTTTACTAAGTTTATTTTAAATAATAATAATTTATTTTCAAAATTATTATTAATAGTATTTTTGGAAAACATATTTTGAAATTATTGTGACAATTTAAATCTTGATTTAAATTTTGGATTTATTTAAATTGATATCTATATTTGGTATTTGAATTATCTTATTTTTAAACTAAAGAATGTAAATTAATTAGATTTAAATTGGATTTTGATTTGGATTTGGATTTATTGAATTAATTTAATTAATAGATTGAATTATCTAATTGGGTTTTAAATATTTCTAGTTCTTATCCAATTGGGAATTCCCACATCCTATAAATAGGCAAGTACTCATCCAAATTTCTATTATTCCACAAATATTTTCTTCACAAATCTACGTGCATCGTGTCTGTGTCCATCCAAATTCTTATTCCATATATTTTTACATATACATTGAATCCTTTCCCCCGTATCGACAATCCCGACACGGCAAAATGCTATCCCCAACCCGATTCTAACTCTACCATCTGCCCAGTCGAGACCTCCGCCTACACCTTCTCCATACCACCTGCCACCATACTTCCGGCCACCTACCGGCCACACCCGTCTCGACCAAACCATCAAAACACACACCCGCTACCACTAGCAGCCGAGCTACCCGACAACCGACCACCATCACCCTGCCAAACGCCAGCTACCCTATCGTTACCGCCGGCCGTCCCCACGAGTCCAGACCCCAAATCACCCCCACAACCCTAGCAAAATCCATCCTCCCCACGCAACCGACAAAACCCCGTCGGCCACGACCGCGGCCACCCCTATATCGGAAACCAACCTCGGCCACCACCATCCCAAATGAGCCAAAGAGAAAACCTCACCTGTCCGTGCTCGACCCAGACCACCACCGTGCTTCCGCAGCCTCGACCATCGCCGTTTTCCTCGCCAAATCCCATCGCCATCTTCGCAGCCCGCTCTCCGGCGTCACACACCTTGCGCCAGAGCCCCGACGAGCATAGCTCCTTCGCGCGCTCGTCCCTCCAGCTGCGCCGAACCCCCGCCTGGCCCCCTTCTCCGGTCTTCCGCCGCCCGACTGAAACCCGCGCGCGTCTTCCGATGAAACCCTCTCCCGTTCCCCTCTTCCCTCCGCCGCAAGCACCGCCGGCAGCGCTTTTTCCCTCCTCCATGAGCCCCCGGGACCACCAACCCCCGCCGTAGCTCGTGCGCCGAGCCTCCGCACAGCCCTCCGCTCCTCCGATCATCTCTTCCGTTCCTCCGCCTTCGCCTTAGCCTCCGCCCCGCCGGCCGACCCAGCCCCAGCTGCCACCGACCGCCGCCGCTCTCCCTGCTTCTCTCCCACTCCCCTCTCTAATCCCTTTACTTTTGGTTAGGTGTAGATGCGTTCTCCTCGAAGGAGGAGAACCAATGACTCTGTTCTAAACTTTTTTATATATTTTATTATTTAATTATTTAACTGTAAAATTTTTATCTTATTGAGAAGAGCTGCTGCGTAAAAAAATTTTGTTTTATTGTTATTATTTTATCATTATATTTATTATTATTATTACCATCATTATTATTATTACTATTATCATTATTTTTGTGGTTTTGTTAAAATGGGATCTATATTTTCGAAAGTATACAAATATTTCCTAGCTAAATTCAAAGTTAAGTTTTTAACACTACAATATTCTTCTTGATTTATATGAATAAGTTTAGTTTGGTCTAAAAAGATTTAATATTTTTAAATATTATTCTAGGATATATTTTAATTAATACAGTTTCCACCAAAAATCATGTTTTACAACCTTAGAGTTTTCTTCCTAAAAAAAACGACTTTCGACTTTTGAGTATTTTGAAAACATATTTTTGACAAATAAATTATACTTTCAAGTATTTATCTAAACTGTTTTACTAATAGAAATATAGTTATTTTTAAATATAATAGATATATTTTCAAAAATAGTTATATATATTTATTTCTATAAATTTTCTTCGATTATATAAATTTAACCATGATCAATCGTTCATTTTTTATCTTCTTCCAAATCTCGAGCTTATTTATATCGTCCCTAACTAATTTTACCGTCCTGGACCTAATGGAACCGTCCGTATCGTTATCTGAGGTCACCTTGCATAGTTGTTACACCAAAGTCGCAGTTTGTGCTACCTTGATCATCGCAGCACACCAGGCATCCTACCAGGCAAGACACCTTGCCATTTGCTGTTTATTTATTTTAGCTCATATTCATGCATTATTTATTTTTTTATGCAAAATAAACTGTGATACATGGCATAACCTGCTAGAACTTACTATTCATTTATATTTCCTGCTATGTATTATTTTTCTCACATTAAACCTAGATTTAAGGGACCACCTAGTGTGTTGCATTCATTGTCCTTGACACGTTGTAACACGAAGTTGTGTGTCGCATGTAGGACACGAAAGTGCGTGATTGGCTGGCCACCAGTACGTACAAGCCGTGCGATAGGAATAACCGCTAATAAAGGTTGCATGCTAGTTTGACTTAGCGGTTATAGAGGTTACTGTTGTGGATACAACAGAGTAGGCATTGGGCGGGAAGGACAATTCCTTAGCGTATGGGCTTCGATGCACTTTCCCTTGTGACCCGGACTCTCCGCTGGAGATACGGGGTTGATGACCCATGATTACTGACGGCCACTGACGATTCTGCGGAACGTCATGCTCTTATTGATTGGGCCTCTAGTACCCCAAGGGGGGGACCATGCCAATCCTATTTAGCCAGGCCCCATGCGTAGGAAGGATTGTTCTTAACTACATTTCACTTAGAACGGTTAGGCACCTTTATCCGTTATGTACGAGTACTTTTGGTTTGGGTACTTGTATCTGACCGTGGCTTGGAACAATAACTTGTCGCAGATTAGTTTGTCATATCTTGTCCTTGTTTGGTTGTAGGTGTGACTTACTACTTCGATGAGAAGGTATTGAACCTTGTTGGGGTCCGGATACCATATTGGATTCATAGCATGGAAAGATACGTCACCGTGAATTAGTTTACCATCTCCTGTCCTTGTTTGGTTGGGGGGGATGGTAAGCTCGTTCAATAGGTGTGTATTGGACCATGTTATAAATTCAATTGACTTATTTATTTGAGCAATATTTATTCAGTTTATATGGCATAATATTATGTGTCTTGTTATATCCCTCTGAGGACCTGGTTATCTCCCCATGTGTGTGCTATTGTCTTTCGCAGATGTTCTAGCTATAGCCGTGTTCATCGCCATTTCTTCGAGGATGATTGTATTTGGATCGTCTTCGCTTTGCTCGCCAAATTCATATCTTTTTTTATGTATTTTTTTCCCTTACTTGTTGGTAGTGGATTTGTCTCCGTCCAATATATTGTATCAAGACAATTTCATAGTTGATTATATGCTATCTTTTATTCATTTATTTTGTATGGATGAGATTAGTTATGGTTCTACTGCATTTTACAGCTTATGTATTCATACGAAGTTTCTATATATTGGAGTGTACTTCGTATGTATACAGCTGGCATGTCTACGTTCCTAGTCCTACGTATTTTGGGACTGGGGCGTTACAAATCTACCATGATACCCTTTCAAAATCTCGACTTCATAACGTATGACTAGTTAGTCAATGGTACGACCCGATTGTGTTCCATAGGTTCTAAAATTGGAAACATGACTTTCTATAAACAAAATTACTTATTTATATTATATTTTAGATTATTATTAGGTTAAATTAGATTTTTTAAGTAAATTATTTCAGAATTAAATAATATTATTATTTTGGTTTCTAAGTATAGCTTATCGACCTTAAAATATTATTATAATGTATTTTTTATCTATAGTATAGCTTTGATATGCTTTTCTCTATTTTCAAGATAATTATTTAAAATATTTTGACTATTACTTTTAGACATCGTAAATATTTTCTAGATAGATTACAAGTATTTTTCTATATATATTTTCTTAATAAGGATTTTAGTTTTATAAAATGAAATTTCCTTCGACTATCAAATCTTGAACCAAGACTAGTCATACTTTTCTATTTCTTGTGATTATGACTACTTCATATCGAACCTAGGCTAATCGGACTAGTTTCGGACCCAGTGGCACAGTCTGTTCCATCACTAGAGACCGTCTTACATACATTTGACATCTGCGACTATTATGTGCCAACATGATCAAGTCACATAAAAACTCCAACTTAATCAAGGCAAGTACACTATTACTTTTGTGCTTATTTATATTATAATGCTATTTTTATTATGTTTCGTTTGACATCCTTTTGGGACACGATTGGGACACGGTAGGCTTGATTGTATTATTGCTCATTTATTGACTGTTTAGTGAGTCGGGAGTGGAAAATGCCCATTAGATATGTGAACAAACCCCAATGAATATTAATGTGGATAGCTAAGTCATACACCTCACGTATGGGTTAGCCGTATCAAAATTGTGGATAGCCATCATATGATGTTCCGTATTAGCCCAGTCGTTACATGTCAAAAGGTGTTTCAAATGCACACTGTCTATTAGTCTTCGAATGTTCATGATTCAGTTGTCTTGTTCATACTTATTCTTTTAGTGATTTTTTGTACATGTTTAGCGTTTCCAGTTCATATAAATATTTTCCTTATTTTCTAATGCATCTCTACTGTCGAGCTTATTTTGTATTAAGTTATATTATGCAATAGGGATTATACTTTGCTCCTTTCCTGACTGGATCATTGTAGGTTACTTGGCATGCTTCCTACTTTTGTGCTATAGGACTATACGGGGGAGATAGAGATCTTGGAGGCCGACCGTAGATTCTGGATAGATTAATTAGTTTCTTTTATTGTTTAGCAGATTTGTTTCCAACCATCCTTTTGTTGTATTATTGAATTTATAAATAAAATAATTATAGTGAATGAAGCAATTATATTTATTTTGTTATATTTGATATTAGCATTGAGACCTAGACAACAGTACTTCCATCGATATTGCGACGTAGGTTGGGCTTGTGCACGCACTCACATCCCGTAAAGCGGGTGCGGGTCATGACATCTATGACTCATGCACTGGTTCACTCATCCATAGAGTCCTTAGATGTTCTACGACTTAGTGTTCAATGATCTCTGACTCGTGCACTTGATGGACGCCATAATACAGTTATTCATTGTTCTCTAACTTAGTGATCTATATATGTTCTCTAATTTGTACACTTGTTTAATGTTAATGCTCTAGGATCAATGTTTCAATGTTCTATCTTAGTGTTCAACATACACTACAACTTCTATTTATCCGAACCATGCACGTGGACTCTACGAAGTTACAAGCATATAAGGGTACATTTCATTAAGGCATGATGGAGTAGAAAAGAATGGTCAGAGTCCACCCACTTTTACTATTATGCATATCGCTTCGCCGCATCGATACGGTCTGATTTTTTTATTTTTTTTGTACGATCCCTTCGTTCGATCTAACCATACGATCATTTTGTGCTCCTTTAAACTGACCGACTAGTCTGACCTATCATGCCCATGCCTAGCACATTGCGAGGTGATACTTAGATCTCGACGGACTTAGTTGCAATATGGCAAATTATCGTCCTTAGAAAACTTCGCTTAAAACCTAGACATGAAACCAACTCAAATTAATACTTCTTTAAATCGATTTAATACTTTCTCGATTCAAATTTATACTTCTTTGAATTAATTGACTAAGTGATAATGTACCGTACGTGTCACAGGACATTATAGTTAGTACACATGCAACACCAGAGGCTCCAGTGAGAAGGATTATAAGACAACATCGACCATCTACGAGGTACTCGCCCGATGAGTATATGTTACTGACTGACTGGGAAGATCCCAAAAGTTTTGTAGAGACGATGGAAGATGAATACAAGTAGGAGTACATGCAGGTCATGTGGGGGTATATGAGTTCCTTACAAGCAAACTCCACTTATGAGATGGTGCGATTGCCAAAGGGCAAAAAGGTTTGAAGAATCAATGGGTGTTCAGAGCGAAGCAGATAGAAGTTGCTACTCACCCTTAATACAAAATGATGCCGGTTGTAACCGCTCTTCCCAAAATTTTAAAAATATTTTTATTTATTTATTTGACTTAAATAGAAATTTATAGAATTATAAATATTTATTTAATTAATTATTATTATAGACGGCCTTAGGCCATGGTTAAGATTTAGAGTGCAAGATGACCAAGAATTTTGGCACGGATAGTGTATTCGTGTGCTTTGACTTTTGTATTAGCCATGGTACGGAAGGCCGAGCCATATGTGCGTCGTAAGTAGGAAAACCAAGGCTAAGTTGTGACTTGACCCCTATCAATGTTTTAATTAATTATTATTAAGATTATTTGACTTTTAGGAGACTCGGTTGTACCAGTTAAGCCCGGACTTGACCCTAATCCAAATCCAAATCCATGTGGACATGTAGTGCGTCCAGAGACATCTACATAGATATATGTTGTATTGGTATTTTACTTTAGTGAGTTAGGAGGCAATATTAGAAACGGTTGTTATATATACAGTATATTTGTTCTTGCTATTAATTTACTATTTTATTTATATGATAACTAATTTCTTTAAATTACCCTTGTGGATTTTTAGGATTTTCATACTATAAACATATTGGTATGAACACCTATTATTGCTTTACCCTATTTTGTTACCTTTATTATTTTATTATCATTGTTATTATAATAATTATTATTATAAGAATATTTTATTTTGGTTATTAATTTGGTTTGCCAAGGAAAATAGATAATAAATATCAAGATTTATGGAAAAATCTCTTACTTCATATTTAGAAAATTTTGTGACATTTTTGGGTGTTTATACAATAGAGGTCATCATATATAAATATATTATATATATATATATATATATATATATATATATATATATATATATATATATATATATATAAGAAAAAGGAAAAGAAAAGAAGAAAAACCCAACTTTCCCAGACCCAACCCCCTCGCGGGATCGCCGACGACCGGCCAAGCGGCGGGAGCACCTGGAAACAGAGCAGCGGCAAATGGCAGCAACAACCCCTATTCTCAGGTAATATTCTGCCCTCCTTGCTCCATGAAATTCGATTCCGTAAGATTTTGTAGAAATTCTATATAACCCTCTTGAAACCATATCAGATAGTTTCGCATATGGATAACCCGATTGTCCAGGAAATTGACACAAAGTCGAGGCAAAAACAGCGCAAAATAAGACATAGAACTGCCCCAAAATCCCTACTTTGAGTCCCGATTTCTGTCAAACCAGAGATCGACTTTAAAATCCAACTAAGCATAGTCCTAGAAAACATATAGGGCTTCAAAACCTTTTTATAGAAATTGGTTTCATCAACTATGCGCCGAGAAATCGGTTTTCCAAAATTGACAAAAAATATTTTCAAAATATTTTTAATGAAATTGGTTTCATTAGCCCGGCGACCCCCTGCCACTGTGCACTGCCGCTGGACCGCCGGCGACCGGCCAAGCGGCTGGAGCACCTGGAAACAGAGAAGCGGCAAATGGCAGCAACAACCCCTATTCTCAGGTAATATTCTGCCCTCCTCGCTCCATGAAATTCGATTCCGTAAGATTCTGTAGAAATCCTATATAACCCTCTTGAAACCATATCAGATAGTTACGCATATGGATAACCCGATTTTCCAGGAAATTGACACAAAGTCGAGGCAAAAACAGCACAAAATAAGACATAGAACTGCCCCAAACTCCCTACTTTGAGTCCCGATTTCTATCAAACCAGAGATCGACTTCAAAATCCAACTAAGCATAGTCCTAGAAAACATATAGGGCTTCGAAACCTTTTTACAGAAATTGGTTTCATCAACTGTGCGCCGAGAAATCGGTTTTCCAAAATTGATAAAAAATTATTTTCAAAACGTTAGAATGCTAGGAATTTTTTTGATATGGCGTACGTCCCGACAAATCGGGCGACGTGGTCGCAATCCATGAGCATCAAAAGACACGTATGAATGTCGACGTGTTGAATTCGACAAAACTCAATTTTGTTGTGCATGTGCGACGAATCGAAGCGTATCCGTCGAGATACCCCGTATCGGCCCTTTTGCAAACTAGTTCATAACTTCGTGCACGTTCGTCTTATCGAGAGGAAACTTGTGCCAATAGGACCGTGTCATTTTTTGGTCCTGTAGGCTAAGTTTGGTCCGATTCTGAGAAGGTCGATCGAAATGCTATTTTGGCGGGCCCACGACCCGATCCAACGTGTGAATTTGTGTACGGCCTGCGGAATCCAACTTTGGATGGTTGGGTTCGTCTCGTCAAACTGGATCCGTAAATATATAGTTTGAGGACTTTAGAGACCGTATGTACTGGCACGCTTTTCAGTACAAAACGGGTCCAACGGCGGACATCATTTTGATCGAAAATTATAATTTTGCTCATGTATCCATAATTAGAGTTTTGGGTAGGCATTCTTAGACATTTATTTTATGACAAATATGTTGGTGATGTTTGTTTCAGCATCCGGAGATGGTTGTGCGAGTTGACTTTCGTGGCTCATTTGAGTGGTTGGTATTACAAGTTTCATCAGCTAAGGACCTCAGGCGAGTATATCTCTAAATTTTTTATATTTGATTATATCTACAATTCATGTATTTAGCAGTGCTTTACATTGATATCATGTTGATTCTCGACACGATGATTACACGAGATAGTGATTATGAATTCTTTACATGTTGTTCGTAACCATCTGTTACCGTGTTCGTGAACTGTTTGGATCCATGAGTACTAGTCGGGCAGGAAAGTACACTAGTAGACATGTAAATATATCCAAAAATATCCTATTATGTCTGATCGTGTCTGATAGCAGTCGCATAATTTACGTACGAGGTGCCAGATTTACCCTTAGCCGTTTACATGTCAAAAATATATTTCAACTCACTAGTTAGAGGTAGTCTTGCTATATTACAGTTCATGTTTCAGTCATTTATCATAGTTACATCATTGTCTTGAATGCCATGCTCTCATGTTTTTTATTCACATGTCACTTGCCATGATTCTCTGCTGACCCACTCATCAAGTACTTTAGTATTATTTACTGTTTTGTAGATTTTGTCAAATTATTGGAACTGCTGTTAGAATGTACTCGTTCTATTTTTGACTGGAAATCAATATTTTTCAGGTTAGTCGTGGCTCCTCTTAGCATTTGGAAGACATGAGTATGCTGAGGTCAACCTAGAAGATTAGTTGGATAGATTAGTTGTTTATTTTATTATGTAAGACATTGTACTTTTCTTTGAATATAAATCTTGTAAATGTTGTAATTAATTTAGAAATGTGAATGAGCAATAAAGTTATCAATTATTGTGGTTTTTGAGCATTATGGTCTAGACAGCATTCTACCGGCGACAATTCGGCGTAGGCTGGCTTGGACACGCACGCATATCCCGAAAAGCGGGTGCGGGTTGTGACAAGTTTTTGTGGTGGCCCATTCAGGTCCATCTTCACAAATTGTACGAACTCGTGGTAGTACCATATTAGTCGTACTGCTACGAGCCTGCAACTAGGAAATGCTCATTCACAATTAGGGTTAAGTTAATTTTAGGAGGATGACTAGGAATAGGAGTCCTTTATTCAATTCACTATTGAGTAGTTAAGGTTACTATATAGGCCATGTGATTTAGGTAAAGGCTTATTGAATTCCTATTAGATACTTAAGAAAATTCTCCTAGAAGGATTGTTGTATTTAATACGAGGGTGTGACCCAAGACGGGTAGACTTTTCGCTTGGTAATTTAGGCCTCTCTAGGGTTCATTTTCTAATCATTTGTGCAATTTCATTACCTCCCTTCTAATCACCATCATATCATAAAAGTCATACCACCTATTTATTTCCCATTAGCCATAGTAATCTATTTTTCTAAGAGTCAAATGTTTTAATTCCATCCATGGTGTTTGAGCCTAACCTGACCCCACTATTTATATATCTATTTCGAACTAGTTATTCAAAATCCATACATGTTTTCCCTCGATCTTTGAATATTAGAGAAAATAAAATTCAAAAGTTTACATTTCTATTGTCTTCGTTCATTTTTCTTCGTAATCTTGATCATTTGTGCATTGCCTAAAACATCGTTATATCGCAAGTTGTATCACTTATATTTTTCTTGGACCTAAGAAATTATTTTAACCTCTCCCTCAATTATATATATATATATATATATATATATATATATATATATATATATATATATATATATATATATTAGTCTCGAGTTAAGTTTTTGATTCAAAATTTTTCTCTCAATCATTAAATCTTGGATATTCGTGAAAAATGGATTAAAAGAATTGTACTTATTTTGACTTCGATCCTTATCCTTCCTAACCAATTATTTTTTCTCTTTCCAAGAACCGATATTTATACTCGAAGGACAGATACTTACATCTTCTTGAAACTTGTTTGAAATTCTAGAACCTTATTTGAAATTCTTATGGATATAGTTGGAAGAATATTCGTTGACTTACAAGGGCAAGGCAATAGCGCATTGTCGTCATTTACTTGAATATCGAGACTGCGGGTTCACTGCAGCCAGCAGCGCACTGGCGTGGCATGATCCCTAAGTTGAAGTAATTTTTAATAGATGTAAGTTATCGAATGTTATTAAAAATTATGTCCTAGTTGTCCTATTTTGAATTTTGAGTCGTATGTTAAAATTGGTAGAGCTAATAGAATATTCAATACAATATCATATTGGAGTCATGAAACCAAGGGTTTACTGCAGTCAGATGTACACTAGCGAGGCATGGATTCTCGGTAAAACAATTTCACATATGCATACGGTTTTCGAATACCATAGAGGCTATATATTTTATTGACATACGACTATTGTTTTCATAATCTGCAAATTTGATTCTATACACCTTCTCGATAAACCATGTTTCTTTTCTAGAATCGTCGTTCCTCCTAACAGTCAATTGAAGATCTACTAATAGACTTGACATTCCATTTCTTATTACGGTATTCTCAAGAAACTGGTCGTTCACTCATTTTTATCTTCATATTTAAATTCTATCATTTAATTTCTTCCTAGCGATCATTTGAAATCGATTATTATATTTTGATGCTATCCCACTAGATTCATCGTCATACTTAGATTGTTGATGTTAGGATCGTGTCTAAACGATTTTTTTTGGTAGATCGTACCAAAGATTTCGACTGGATTATTCTTAACGACCTTGATCACGACTAGACTATTCGATTATACTTCGATCATGCCAGTTCGCATGTTTTCCTAGATGTCGAATCTAAAATCGTGCCTAAACAATTTTGCGTAACTAGTTGAATCGTGCCAAAATGGTTTTGATCGATCTTAAACGATTTTGATCGTGACTAAATCATAATCGTGCCTATACTTTAACTCAATTATAGCTAATGTTTATATTCCCATTCCACTATGACCATGACTATTTTGATCGTGTTCATGCTCGTGCCTGTAGTGCCCCGCTCCTCGCGGTCCACTATGTAATACCCACGGCATGCTGACTCAGTCTCGAACTGAGTATTTTGGGGAAACTATTGCCGGTATCGATTGATCACGGATAAAATGTAATGAACCTTTCCAACTGATGGATCGACTTCTATTGAAATGAGTCCAATAGTTTTTGTTTGATGTTTTCTTTCGCTGCTTGGTTTTGATGAATGCATTTTCGTGTTGGTTTTCGTATTGGTTTTTGATGATTGGTTTTCATTGTTCACTTTTATCGCATATCGGATTCATTCCGAATCTTGAGAGAAAGAGACCGAAGTATGCTAATCGAATGTTGGTGCCAATGCAGCAGGACGCATAGACATACACAGAGCGTGAACAGCACGTGAAGTCCCTCCTTCTCTTAACTAAGATTCATCTTGGTGAGTTGCTCTAACCGGGCTTGCATTTATTTATGCGCCCTAATAAAAATAATCTTTAGTCCACTCTGTTGTCTCATCCCTACGATCAACGATACAATAAATATTGGATTATAACAAAAGATAAAGATAAAGAGAAGATAAAGAGAAGAGAAGATAATGAATTGAACCATATGCTGGATCATAACAAAAGAGAAGATAAAGAGAAGAGAAGATTATACCAAAAATGATCTCTAGTCCCTCCTTCTCTCAACGATCATAACAAAAGATAAAGAGAAGATAATGAATTGAATCATATGCTGGATTATATGTTGTCGCTCCATCTATCTCCATATGAATAATATCTATTGCCTATGAATATCCTTCAAATATTTAGATGTATACAGACAAACTTTTACATGTTGACACAGCAAATATAATTGTACCAAAGCTAGGAGCTATAGCTCTGTCATAAACCAAAACAAAGCATAAATACATGTGTTGCATAACAGTCGCCTTACAGAGCATGCATAGGTCCAGGACAACTTGTGCACAAGAAAACTAGATCTCTCGGGCGGTTCTGGGGGTGCCTTGAATCGCTCGGCTTGGAGGAGATTGTCAAGACATTTCGAGGTACAAAAAATCTCGAGCGTTGCATCAATG
This sequence comes from Iris pallida, assembly GCA_029216955.1. Lineage (NCBI taxonomy): Eukaryota > Viridiplantae > Streptophyta > Magnoliopsida > Asparagales > Iridaceae > Iris > Iris pallida. The sequence goes on from JANAVB010010825.1 coordinate 18,054, forward strand.
TCCAAATAGCGACGAGCTGAACCCATGTGTCGCAGCGGCTAAACACAGAAAACGACCCGTAGACCAACATATAGTTAGATGTATTTATGAAATTAGATTGCATTGCAATCTAACAAGAGATGTAGAGTTAAACAGTATACCTTCATATCATATGCAAATTGTGCTAACCTGTCTTGTGGAGGGATGACTGTCGGCGATGGGTAAGTTGGTTATGAAATATTCTTCTGTCATATTTCTTATAAATTGTTAAAAAGAACCTAAATAAGTAGAAAGAGCACTAGTAAATATATAGCTTCACATGTTGAATTAGTGCAGATATTTGTGAGTTTCGGCAAAAAGCCACTCGCCAGTACATGATGTGTACTGACCCACGTTGTGGGCATCCTTTTCAGAAAGCAAAGGAGCAGGGGGATTTCAAGTGAGAAACTAAAGCTCGTCTAGCCCAGTAGAGCTGTGGATTGCTATTTGCAAGAACAAAAATTCTTTATTACAAACTTAGAAAAGAGTAGAAGAGTACAATTGATTTCTGGAGAAGTACAACTATAGGAATCTGATCAGAAGACGATCATATTATCCCTTGGACGATGTGATATCGAAGACACGAGCCTTTGGAGGATACAATAGCACTTTAGCAGGAGATTATGATCATTCTTGATGCTTTGAGATTGATTTGAAACTCTATTTATAGAGTTCTTAAAATAACTATTTAGCAGATATTCTGGGTTGTACGCATTTCAGGTTGCGCGCCTCCTGTTCACTTACGCGAACGGTTGTACTAACTGTTGTGGACGCGTGCTATCGTTTGATTGAGATACGCATGGTCGTGGGCAGTGTAGTGGACACATTTTGCGAAGTTAGTGGCTTGTGTGCCACGTCACTCTGTTATGAACACTGTTTGATTACCTTGCACGAGCTTCATCAGGTTGCACGTGGGCGCAATGTAGCAACCTACGCGAAAGGTTGCACCAACTGCTGAGGACGCGTGGTATCGTTTGATTGAGATGCACGTGGTTGTGGGCAGTTTAGTGGGCACACTCTGCGAAGTTGGTAGCCTGCGTGCCACGTCACCCTGCTTTTAAAATAATAGTTGATCAAGTGGAGCCAACTAGCCAGGCTGTGCATGGGCGCAACTCAACAACTGGCACCTTTGACTAGGTCTTCTGCGTTGTACTGATTAATTCTCATGCCACACAATGACTTGCGCGAACCAGATGTCAGCATTAATTACATGTTGACAAAATTTTCTCGAGCGCCGCATTGTACGAGATTTGAATGGATTTTCCATAATCTCCGTGCTGTCAGCTGTCAGGCAATGATGATGTTATTACAGCTTCTCGAGAAAATGCGTTATGTGGCACTCGCGTATCTTGACTCCTGCGTAACCAGATGTTGGCGCAACCTGATGCTGTACAATTTGATGGTTTTGGCACAATGTAATATTTTGGCGCCATCTGATGATCGAACACTTTAATAGGTGGTGCAGCTTAATTTTTAGCCTCTACAAGACCCCCTTTAAAGTTTTTGAAACTTGAAAATACTTTTAAGTTTTGAAATACTTTGAATTATGCTAGTTTTGTTTAGATTGCGCTAGAGAACTGATTGTGTTGCACCAGTCAACTCGAGCCCGATTCTTCAGCATGGATTGCGTAATTATTTGGGCTATAAATAGTCGTACACTCTGTGCCTTTCATTTTTCATTAACATGACTTTCTCGAAACCCTACCTCCTTCTCTATTTATGAACTCCTTTAACCACTCTGTCTCTTCTTCTTTCCAATTCAGAAATGGCACCCAGGAAATTCGATGTTAGGAAAGAAAAGGGCTTCATCGAGTCTTCATCTCGTGCTTCATCATGCAAAACGCAATGACGTGTGTATCAATACATTCCGTCTTCGTCAAAATAAGAGACTGTCAACCCATCCGTGGAGGGTAAGCACTTGATCATAGACCTGATCATCGATCACCTCATTTAGGGTTTGGCCAGCTCCTGACATCGTGCACCCACTCTTTTTAGAGTGGGGCACAACTCATAACTTGTGCCTCCCTTTTTAGGGTTTGGTTACTGTCGACCCATGTTGCATGGCGCTTCAAAATCTGTATTGTATTTTGGGCACAATTTTGACGCATTACGCGGTAAGATACGGCATAACATGATTGTTGCGCAACCTGATGGCGGCGCATGCTGAGTGCGGTGCAATGTGAGTGTCGTGCAACCTGACTAAAAAGAGTATTAAATACTCGGTTCATTTCCAACGATGAACCTATTTATGGGGCACTCTTTTTCAAAATATCTTTTTCCTTTCTCCCTCATTAAGTGATACGCGCCCATTTCTTAGGAAGACGAAGAGTCAGCGGGAACCGACCTTCAATGTATATATATAGGTATGAGGTTGCAATCCTTCATCTTCATTCACTATTCTCATGGCGCCCACGGAGAGCATGAAGAAGAAGGCGAACCTCACTGTTGATGGCGAGGCTTCTGAAGAGAAGTCGAATTCTGCGCCCACGATGCATCTGCTGGAAGCTGACCCGTCCCTGAGGATGAAGAACTTCTTGAAGTGCTTTGGCCTGACCCCAGCAGTCTTCGCTCGTTCCCAAGGTCGGCCATCATCTTCCGAAGATCATAGGCACTGGAACAGAGGGAAGGATTCCTCCGTCTAATGTATCTCTCGGGGATCCACAATATAGAGGAGTTGAGCGCTGCTTTACGCCAGGCTGATGGCGGGAAGAAGAAATGACGTGACATAAGATCGTTATTTTTACATAATGGCAATAGTACCGTTTAGTGTCTATCTTTTTTTCTTTTCATTATGAATGAAAAACAGTTTAACTTTATAAATCCTGGCACATTTGAACTTTTGTCGCGTAACTATGTTGACACGTCTCGATTTTGGGCATATATGAGCTTTGTTGTGTTACTGTCTTGATATACGCCGCACTTTCTTGGTTTTGACAACATCAACTTCCGAATACAACGTGGTGTTTTTTTTTTCAAAATATACGCCTATAGACTCGCATAATGTTTCAGCTTCAATTGCACATGAATAGTTGCGATAAGAAAAGAACATTTACTATATTCTCTTCTTCTTTCTGATGTTTGCAGGGGACCAACTAACGAAAATTTCCAGAACTGGCATCGGTGATCTTGGATGCTATGAAGTTGAACCACTTTGACACGTACATCAGAGAGCTCCGAACTCTTCATGTTTAAAAGGACTTCCTCAAGATGGTGGGAAAGGCCTTTATAAATGAGAGTTGGATGGTGCAGACGACTCTAACCCAAGTATTTGGGCAGAAAGAGTTCCTTTCACGGCATAACAGAACTAGGAATTGTATCACAAGGAAGGATGAACATATTCCTATCTCTGCCCGTGCTAATAACAGCATATTCTCTGGTCTTTCTGAGAGAGAAGACCAGATGTGATTCCATTATCTTGCTTGCTGCTTCAGGTCGAGACGACGAGGAACTGGCATCAACAAGAAGATCCAAAGATATAATAGACCTTCATTTGTTAAATTTAGAATGAAAATCCGAGATGTAATAGATTTTCATTAAGATGTATCTATATTTTTAAAGAAGGAATAAAGAATAATTTTCTCTTCTTTATGATTTGATTTAATGTGATGATATAGAAAATAGAATCCAAAAGTAATGTGGACGTGAACTCATTTTTCTATAAATGATCTTCAAGTCCGCTGGGACTCAAAGACAGAATATCGTGTCTAAAAAGACGATATCTATGATAATACGGATTTATCGTAAAGAAAAGACATCTTTTAAACACCTGGGTTTCAAAAGACAGAATTAATGATTTGGATAGACTCCACTGGGGATTTTGAGTTTTTATCATCTTGTGACTTTATTTACGAAAAAGTAAATAAACGATAATAATTGTAGGCCCATTCATAAAATGAAGTAGAGATGAAAAGACTGATGAATAAGCATGCCTTTTCAAGGAAAGGTCGCTTCAGTTCTCGAGAGAGACAATAAACGGAGACCTATTCAGAAGAACTGAAACGAAAGAACATGCATTTTCGAAGAAAGGTTGCTTTAGTTCTCGAGACAGAATGTTTGGCTTTTTCATCTATAAGTAGTGTGGAACTTTTCTGAGAGCATCATTCACCCCTTTTCTCTCATTTGCAAATGTCTTCAGAAGATATGCCTAAGGAGACAGAAGTCATCCCGAAGATCGAAGCTTCTCTCGACACTCCTTCCGACGAGCCTCCACTGCCTACTCAGCCAGAAGTCGAAGAAAGCTCAGTTGTCCCTGGACAGAAGCAGGACATTCTCGCCAAACTGGTGGAGCCTGGGAGAAATGCCGAGGAAAAAGCTCTGAGGAAAGCTGCATGTGAATTGTTGGTGTCGTCCAACAATAATGTATTCGAGCTCCTTGCAAAATTTGTCTTCGATCAGGAGGGCTCTGGTCCTCGTTAATTTTATGTATTTCCTTCCGTCTAAATTATGCAATAAAAAGAATTTTATTTGCATTCTAAGCCTCTGTGTTGACATCTCTTTGTCTTTAAACATAATATTTCTTGAGGAACTTGCCATTGATAGGCATCATGGCGACTCAACCACCCATACCAGTCAATTGATAAGCTCCGTTGGAAAAAACTTTGCTTACAATGTTGGGTCCTTCCCACTTTGCTTCGAATTTGTCTTTGCTCATATGCGTCATAGTCATAGGACGTCTGACGGTTAGAACTAGTTCTCCTTTCTGAAACGTTCGGACTTTGACTTTACGGTTGAAGGCTTTTGATAGACGAGCTTGGTATAACTCAATATATGTTGTTGAGCTAGGAGCCGTTTCTCGTAAGCGCTTCAAGCTCCTGAAGTCTCAGACGATCATTTTTTGGTTGTGAGTTCATTGGCAATGGCAATCCTTAGGGAAGGGATCTGGATTTCCAATGGTAAGATGGTCTCGCTTCCATATAACAAAGAGAAAGGTGTGCAGCCTGTAGGTACGTATAGTAGTACGGTAAGCCCACAGACATTCTCCAATCTTTTCACTCCAGTTCCGTTTGTTGGTAGAAACAAACTTCTTGAGGAGTTTGATGATGCTCTAGTTAAATGCTTCTGCCAGCCCGTTAGCTGCAGGATTGTAAGCTATAGAAGCAATATTATTGATCCTTTATCATCGCAGAATCGATGAACTTTTGACTGATAAATTGTGGCCCATTATCATGAATGATTCGCCGAGGAACACCGAATCTGTAGATCACATGATGCTTAATAAAATTGATAACACTGCTTGTCTTGACCTTAGCTAGAGGTATAGCTTCAGCCCACTTTGAGAAATAATCAGTTATGGCCAATATGAACCGATGTCTTCGAGACGAGGGAGGGTTGATAGGACCGATGTCATGACCCGCACCCGGTAGGGGTACGAGAAGTGGTTACGTCCAGCCTACGCCGTAATGTCGGCAGTAGAACGCTGTCCTAGGTCACATATATCTAACAGTTATAAGATACTTGTACAGTATATACACTCCGAATGGAGGTGACATAATAAAGTGCAACTCAATCACAACTAAGGAAGAAAGTACGATAAGATAGAATAGATGGAATCACAGAATCCACAGATGATAAATACAAGATAAGAGAGATAGCTAGAAGTCCAAGATAAACAACTCCACAAATCCAGAATAACAATCTCCAAATAAGTACAAGTGTATCCAACAAGTCATAAAGATAAATAGATACTAGTCTAGCTAACTAGCCTAGTCTACTGGGGTAATGTCCTCTGCAAGTGCTGGGTCCTCCTGAGAGTCCAGCTCACAAGTGTCCTAGGCCTGCTCCGTAATAAGTGGGACACAGCTCCTCAAGGTCATTTGTAATATTTTAACAGGTCCAGTCAGGACGGGAGCGAGCACAGTATATCTCACGCAGTTCATATCATAACAGGAATATAATACAGGTACTAGAGTAAGATACATAAAACGCTGAGAATGTATATGAAGTAAAAGAGAAGACTGTAAAAGAAATATCTACTATAAGTAAAGAGCTACAGTAAACTAGTGATTTAGAGTACAAGCTAGACATGTGAACGGCTTGGTAATAAACATGAGAGGTTGTACATGGCTAAACTACTGTGGAAATTATCTACATGACTATTTATACTCCCCCGTACCCCAATCAATACACAAGGATCCGTTCAAGTTATGTTATTATACATGATTTCACATGGGAGCCCATAAATGGGTGCACATGAATATAAACATGGGGGCTCCGTGAACATAAGATTACATGAATCACGAGAGTGCACATGA
>JANAVB010010826.1:0-24255 GCA_029216955.1 Iris pallida
CGACAATCTCAAAGGAGCAACGATCTCCATCCACGAAGAGTCGACCACCCTCATCCACCTATCAACCAAAGAACCAACCAACCAACCATCTTCAAAGGATATTCTCATCCCAGACAGCCTCTTGATCGTGACCCTAGAGTCCCATCAAAGGTGCCAGAGAGCCTAGCAAGGTTGATTCGTTATCAGATCATCAACGAGTAAAGGAGCCACTGCAGTGCTCGATCTCCATCGTCATACTTTCCTAGAAACTTTTTTTCCTGTACTTAGAATATCCTGTTTTAGGACTTCCTTCTTTGTACACAGATCTTATACGTTCAATAAAGCAAAAAGTTCGTTCAACCTTTTGTTACGTCGAACAGGCATAACTTACCAACTGTCTTGTGGGTCATCACCATTGGTCTCCGAACTGATAAGACGAGTCAACCACTTGGAAGTTCTTTCCTGGACCTTTTGTTAAGGCCCCAAAATCTGAGCTTAATAGAGTTCGATACGTTGTTGAGCCAGTAGGCGTCTTTCGTCCAAACCTTCCAACTCCTGTAGCCGACGGCGTTGATTGTCTTCGACTGTCAGCTGGTTGGTGATGGCTACCTATAGAGATAGAACTAGATTTTCCAGAAAAGTACCGCCTCGCTCCCATAGACAAGGAAGAATGGCGTGTTGCCAGTAGGTGTCCGACGTCGTACTGTAAGCCCATGACACTCATCGATTCGCTCATTCCAATTGTGCTTATTGGAAGACACGACTTTCTTGAGAAATTTGACGATCGTCTGTTGAATGCTTGGGCCAGTCCATTTGCTACAGGATTGTAGCCTTGTTTGCTATATTTGTATTCGATTCTTATCACAGAACCGATGGAATGCATGGCTCACGAACTAAGGGCCATTGTCGTGGATAATCCTTCGAGGAACTTCGAAGCAGAAAATGACATGATGCTTGACAAAGCTGATCATGTTTGAGTTTTCACCTCTACCAAGTTCATTACTTCTGCCACTTAGAAAAATAGTCAATAATGGCGAGGATAATCGGTGCCCTTTGGAGGATGGAGGGCTGATCGGTCCGATAATATCTATTTTCTATGCTTCAAAGGCCAAGCGTTGCAGTGTTGTAGAAACTCAGAAGGTTGGTGGATGAAGTCAGTATGCAACTGACATATTGAAACTTCTTTATATAATCTACAATGTCTGTCATTATGGTAGGCCAGTAATAGCCCATGCATGCAGTTGGTCTTCAGTTTATGACCAGGTTGATGGGCTCAACAGGTGCTATCGTGTGCCTATCAGAGTGCTTTCTGTGCTTCTATCTAGATAGACATCGCAGGAGAAGTCCGTTGTATGAACGATGATACACAAATTTTGGTAGCTGTGTCCTAGAAGAACTGGAGCGAGCATCTCTTGACAGAAGTTGCTTTCTTTGGGTATTCGGGTCGATTTCATAGACTACATAGTCTATAAACAGAATTGCCATCCTAAATGTCCACATTAGAGTCCACCATACAACATAACTTAGGCACACATGTAGGTTGTTCTTTGGTAGACTAGCTCTCGACCCTCACTGTGACAGAGTACTGGTTCCGACAGAAGCTGTCAGAGAAGCGGCGAGACCAGCTAGTGCATCAGCCTCCAAGTTTTACAATCGAGGTACATGTTCTATGAAGAACCCTATGAAGGTAGAAATGATATCGATTGCTGCCTGGTGGTAAAGAATCAAATTTTTGTACCGAACCTCATATTGCCCTCGAACCTGATTGATAATCAACTTCAAGTCGCTGTAGCCTCAATGTAGTCGACCCTCAACTATTTAGCGAGCTGGAGCCTGATGATGAGAGCGTTGTACTTAGCAACGTTATTGGTGCAAGACTCTATGAAAGAATAGGCACGATGGATGACTAAGCCGTCGGGAGTAACGAGAACGACTTTGACCCCTGCGATGATCTCACCTTTAGGCCCTGTTCTTGAGCACCATCGAAAAACATACCCAACAGGATTGTCTGAGACTGCATTAGACTCTAGGACTTCGTCCGGATATCTTCGTAGAGTTTCGACGTCTCTGTATTGGATGTGCTGCCAAGAAATCGGCCAATGCTTGTCCGTTAATCGCCTTTTGTGGGATAAAGACCATGTCATAAGGTGTCAAGAGGATTCCCATGTAGCTAGACATGAATTGAGTGCCCCTGGCTTGGTCATGAGGATTCTGAGGGAGTTGAACCTAGAGATGATGTGAATTGTCCGCCACATAATGGCGTGTCTTTTGAATAGCAAAGACTAGAGCGAGACACTCCTTTTCAACATGATTATAGTGATGCTTGGCACCAATCATGGTTCTACTCAGATAGTAGATTGCTTGTTCATGACCTTCATTGCTTCTCTGAGCTAGTAAAGCACCGAGAGAATGGTCCATAGGTCGGACGTATAGCAGAAAGGGTCTCCCCACGACCAGTGCTACCAGTATTGGGGGACTAATGAGGTACTTCTTGATGTCGTCGAACGTGCCCTGGCATTCTTCGGTCTAGACATATGAAACCCCTTTCTTCATATAGTTTGGTAAAAGGGTTGGCATCATCCAAGAGATTGCTATGAATCTTCTGATGTATGCCAAGCATCCTTGTAGGCTCGAAGCTCATAGAGATTTTTTGGGGAAGCCATATCCAAGATCGCCTTAGTCTTTTCAGGTCAATATGAATACCCTGGCCGTGACGATGAAGTCCAAGAACTTACCACTAGAAACCCCCAGGAAAGAGTTAGTTGGTTTCATCTTTAGTCGGTGTCCGCATCAAGCGAACACCGCCCTCAAGTAATCCAAATGGCTGGATTTTCTCCTGCTTTTAATGGCAATGTCATCAACATAACATTCATCCATTTTTTAGAGGTATTTAAAAATATGGTACTCATAGCCCGCTGGTATGTTGCTTCTGCATTCTTTAAACCGAAGGGTATCACTGTATAATAGTAGATCCCTTTTGGAGTTTGGAATGAAGTATACTTTTCATCTTCAGGAAACATCTTGCTCTGGTTGTAGCCTGAGAACCCGTCCATGAAGGACATATGCTCGAAGCTACAAGTATTGTCAATCATTACGTCAGTGATGGAGAAGGAAAACTCATCTTTTGGGCAGGCCGAGTTGAGATCCCTGAAGTCTATGCAGACTCAAATTTTTTTATTCTTCTTAATGAATAGGATAATGTTGGCCACCCAATCCGGATGTTGCTCTTTGTGAATGATGCCACTCTCTATGAGTTTGTCAACTTCTTTCTCGATAGAATCCATAATGTTAGGGCGAAAGCGACACTATTGTTATTTGATAGGTTTAGCAACAGACAGGATGTTGAGTCGGTGCATCGCGACTTGCGGGTCTAAACCCGACATGTCTTTGTAGCTCCAAGCAAAGACATCGATGTATTCTCGGATTAGCTATATCAGAGATTCTATGTCTTCTCCAGTCAAGCTTTTTCTAATGAAGATGGGTTTAGGGGAAGCCTCGTCTCTTAGTTCGACTTGGATGACCATATCTTTAGTAGAAGGTTCTCGCTGTTCGAAGCGCTATTCCCATTGGGATCCTAGGTATTGAGCCCAGGGTTATTTTTGAAGAATTTGAGCATATGGTCTTTATCTTCGAGTGGGGGATCTGCAGAGACCATATTGACGGATAATATCTGTTTGAAGGCTTGGCCGATACTGGTACCAAAGTCCCAGGTTGAGGAATTAGTATAAAACCCCCTATTTTTTATTATTATTTTTATTATTTTATTATACTTAAAAATTAATTTATGCAAATTATGATTTTTTATTTCATTAGAAATGACCTTACCCATTGTTGAATTTTGGAACACAAGACTACCATGGATTTTGGCACAGAAGATGTAGCAGTGTGCCTTGACTAGTACATTAGCCATGCCGGGGGAAGCCTAGCCATTATGATGTCCAAACTAGGAAAACAAGACCAAATTATGAATTAACTTATTTAAAGTATTTTAATGAAATATTATTTTATATATTAATTTTTAGATGACCCGGTTTGTCCAATTCAGTCCGAATTGGGCCCGAACCGAATTTAAGCCCAGATAGGTATGTGGTGGGACCAAGGTGGCCATGTAGACATATTTTATGTACGTAAAAATATTTTCTAAATTATTTTAGAATTTTATGTACAATTTCTAATTTTTTAATTATTTGTGCAATTATTGGTATTTTATTATTTATATAATATTTTACAATATTTGTAAAATATTTTGCACCCGGATAAGGGAGTGCGGTAGAAGGAAGTTACCATTTAAATGTTGTGATTTTGTAAAATATTTTAATTATTTGATTGATTAAAGAAGTTACCATTTAAATGTTGTGATTTTGTTGGAATAACTTAGTATGAATAGAAGTTAAAATTGATGAGTACATTGAGCTTAATTTTTTTTTTTGAGATTGCTTTTAATATACAAAGAATTTTATTATGAGTTATTGGAAAATTTTAGAGTGTTAAATTTTTGATTGATTGTAAAAATTTTATGGATTCGTGAATTATGAACTCTTGAGTTAAATAGTTGAAATTAAACGTTAATTTTGGAAAAGGTTAGTAGTAACGTGATAAAATTTTGCTTTTGGATTTATGAGTGATTTAAATTTTTATGATAAATTTGAACGGCTTGGAATGAATACAAATTGTTGGTGGTTTATTTTTGAAGGTTTAATTTTGAAACTTTTGGAGGAAACTTGAGTTAAATTTTAATGGTAGGCCCCAAGATAACCCTACTGAGTATTCCACACTAATTGCCATGTCACCCACGACCATGATAGTAGTATATACACAAGTGTTGTTAGTCATCTACCCAGCTATGTGACTGTATTTTCACCTCTGCTTACTCGACCTTCCTTCAATTCTAGATCTTCGAATTGCGACCTTCTAACCCACTTGCAATTTGAATAATAATTTAATGGTTCCTTAACTGTATTCACCTAGGAGACTATCTTCTCTCCGGAATTGTGTTCCTAAATTATTTTTGGATTCTTTAATTAATTTTATTTCATGCTTTAACTTGTTCTTCTTTATTTTGTGTATTATTTATCACCTCGTGAACTCCCACCTTCTATTTTTGATCTTTTGGCGTCCCTTACCATGACTTGGATATTTGGAGCACAACACTAGACTTTTTCTTCCAACAAATTTCATATATAAGACCTAGACAAGCGCACCTTCCTGTAGATATATCATGTCCCACCAAAACCCATCTTTTTGTACTCTATTTCTTGATATGACCTTATGGACAAAATGGCCAAGCTATAATCTTTACCATGATACCGATATATTTTCGACCACGGATAGGGATTCAATCTTGACTCAATTCCTTTGACCCGATATGTGTTTGTGTTCTACTAAATTCCTTAAATGCTTAAATTTGTACTTTATCTTGATTGCTTGACCCATTTTCCTATGATACTATTAGTTTAACTCTTGTAAGTTGGGTAGAATACCTCACCACCTAACAAACCTTTATCCTTGTGAACCACATTGGTAAGTTCACTTAGACTATAAATTCAGAGGACCCTACCTTATCTAGTCTACCAAGTCATAAATGAAGAAACACTAGGACAACTGTATAGGCTCAAACTTCAGGCGAGCCTTGATTTTAAAAGATCTTGGACTATTAAAATTCCTTCATCAATACCTCCTTTGCTCATATTTTGACTATCTCATGATGCTAATGTAGCTTCAGTTTTGCAAGCTTACTGCGTTATCAAGCTTGATCATGACATATTTTATTGGGTGCACCCACTAACATATTGTCTAATCAGAACCGGTGCATGATGGTCTGATCAACCTATTGCACTTTGGTTCGCTTATCACATATTATTCTACGTGGATGGAGACATAGAAAAGTTGCCTTAGTGTCTCATCCGCGACAGCCTTGACAATTCTCTTTTGAATTATTTTTGCCGCCTATGAACCCTGCAATTCGTACTCAATATATAACACCGTCTTTGAAACCTTTGTTGTTCTTGTCTTTCACTTATTTTGGAAAGACAAGGCACTGTACTTACTAGATAGACTTAAGGTATCATCTTTGGTTGCCCAATCGGTTAATTATACACAAATATAGATAGCCACCGACCGACTCATGTGGCTGTATCCTCGTCTTTAACTACTCCCTATTCCTCAACCCTAGAATTGTTATCGTGCCCTCCCAATTATTCTTGAGCACTCGAGAATGATTCTAATCGTTTACTTAAATCTAACTCTCAACCCAGATGATTAGTATCCAGTTTTCTCTCAAGGAACCATATCTCCCAAATGCCTAATTATCCTCGTTGATCTATTAAATTTCTCACTATTTTTATTCGGGTTGTCAAATTTTGTCACCTTCATTAGCAACCCTTATTCAATTCCATAACCATGATACATTTTGTATATATCGACTCCACAATTTTTCTAAAGCATGGTTGTGTTGAACGTCGTTTCATCGCCTCATCCAAAATTTAATCGTATGTTGGTATTGATAAACTCGTTTCTATCCCTCAACCCTATCTATCCTATTTTTTCCTAAATTTCGAGGACAAAATTCTTGTAAGTTGGATAGGATGTAAAATCCCCTATTTATTATTATTATTTTTATTATATTATTAGACTTAAAAATTAATTTATGCAAATTATGATTTTTTATTTCATTAGAAATGATCTAACCCATTGTTGAATTTTGGAACACAAGACTACCATGGATTTGACACGGAAGATGTAGCAGTGTGCCTTGACTAGTACATTAGCCATGCCGGGGGAAGCCTAGCCATTGTGATGTCCAAACTAGAAAAACCAGACCAAATTATGAATTGACTTATTTAAAGTATTTTAATGAAATATTATTTTATATATTTATTTTTAGATGACCCGGTTTGTCAAATTCAGCCCGAATTTGGCCCGAACCGAATTTAAGCCCAGATAGGTATGTGGTGGGACCAAGGTGGCCATGTAGACATATTTTTGTACGTAAAAATATTTTCTAAATTATTTTAGAATTTCATGTACAATTTCTAATTTTTTAATTATTTGTGCAATTATTGGTATTTTATTATTTACATAATATTTTACAATATTTGTAAAATATTTTGGACCCGGATAAGGGAGTGCTGTATAAGTCCACCCACTGAGACGATTTTATTATTTTATTATTACTTAAGCTATTTTGTGGAGATTAAATAAATATGTTCAATCTATTTAAATATTATTATTATTATGTTGAGTTGGTTCATTGTGAATGGAATTTATGTATATATGTAGATATATTTAAATATATTAAATATTTGGATATGTGATATTTAAAGTGTTATTTGTATTTAAATGATTTTTGTATATATATAGCTATATATGTAAAAGATTTAAAGAATAAGAAAAGAAAAAGGAAAAAAAAAAAAGAAAGGAAAAAAGAAAAAAACCACCAACCCACCCACCTAAAGTGGGAGGGCCCACCCCTAAATGCTTGCTGCTGGAGCAGCAGGCTCACGAAATCAACCCAACACGTGGGTTTTATATATTAATTCTAAACCTATTATTATTAGGTTTTGCTAGAAGTTGTTATAAATACATCTTTTTCCACAAACCTCAAAACCCTAGACTACCAAAACAAAAGTTGCGGCTGATCATACCCCCTTCGTCTACAAATTTGTTTCACCAGCGACGGAGTTTTGTGCGTGATGAACGAAGCTTCGAAAGTTAGCCCCTCGTCATCCACGGAGCAGTTTTCCCACTCAAGGTACCCTATTTCCCTATGACGTAACTTTTTACTCGTAGCACCGATTTTCGATCCGTAAATTTATGTAGAAAGCCCATATGACCTCTTCGAGATCCCCAGGTGGATCTTGACATGGCCATCCATCTTGCTCAAAAAATCGAGACGAAGTTGGAGAAAAACCACTTTTTTGAAATAGTAAAAACTGTTTTGAAACACCAACTTGTCGGCCACTTTTCTCGCTGTCCATTAAAATTTCGTAAAAACTAATTGAAGTCAGAGAATAACAACATTATCGAGATTGTAACGCAACTTCTGGATTCACTTTTCATCTAGTGTGTAAAAAGTTGCACGTTGTTAAAGTTTTACGAAAAATTGTAAATTCGATTTTCAAAAAGTGGAAAAACACCGGATACGGCGTGCGCCCTGACAAACAGGGCGACGTGGTCATGCACTATATGCATCAAAAGGCGTGTATGGATGTTGTCGACGTGTGGGAACTGACGGAACCCGATTTCGTTGCATGTGCGCGACAAAATCAGTGCGTATCCGTCGAGATACCCCGTATCGACCCTTTGCAAATTAAGTCACAACTTTGTGCACACTTATCAATCGCGACGAAATATGCGCCATTGGACTCAAAATATTTTTCTGGTCTTGTGAGCCAAGTTTGGTCCGATTCTGAGACAGTTGATCGGGACGCTATTTTGGCGGGCCCACAATCCCACTTAACGGGCGATTTTGTGAACGGCCCACCGGAATCCAAAATTGGACATACCGTTGGGTTCGTCTCATCAAAACAAATCTATAGACATGTAGTTTGAAGACTTTAGAGACCGTAGGTTCTAGCGCACATTTTGGTGCAAAGTGGGTCCAACGGCGGACATCGTTTTGACCCAAAATTATGATTTTGCCCCTGTTCCAGAATTTAACTTTTGGATAGGTGTTTCCGAGGCATATCTTATATTCCCAACTCGTTCGTAATGTTTGTTGCAGCATCCGGAGTCATCTGTGGGATTTGGCTTTTCTTACTTTGTTTATTTGTCGGTTCGAGCTACTGGATTATTCTCTTTTGCACATAACCTCAGGCAAGATACCTTGCCATCTTTATTGCTTACATTTAGTTGCATTTTATTTCATTTATTGTATCTATATTCCTTGTTTATTATTTTCTTTTGCTTGTGGACCTAGAGTTAAGAGACTGCCATCAATAGAGTGCATGTCATTAACTTTGTCACGATTGTATCACGAGTTGTGTGTGAGTTGTGAGTATCATGTAGTGGTCACTTGCGTGTTGGCTGATCACCCGTGTGCATGCGTAGGAATAACTGTCAATAGATGCATGTTAGAAGACTTGACAGTTATCTATTATAAAACCGTGTGGTAGAAACGATACGTGTTGGTGTATCGTGGTTACGATGCATGTACAGTATCATTGGAGGGGAGGGGACAGCTACTAGCGTAGGGGCTACATTTATTTTTTACACACATTATGGGTGATGGTGAGTCGGATGAGCACTACGTGCTGCCCGGCCGATAACATCTTGGATGAGCACTACTTTACGGCCACTCTTATTACTTTCTTGCGTGAATCCGTTATAGCCCCTGCGTAGAACGTTGTCCTCAAAGTGCATATCACATAGATGGTTAGGAACCCTGTTGTGTTGTAGTTTATAGTATTTTTACTTATGCAGTTATAATGGCATGTTCTTCCTGTATCTTGCTACGTCCCTCTGAGGACCTGGTTATCTCTCCAGGTGTGTGCTTTCATGATTTACTGCAGGTGTTCTAGCCAAAATTGTGGGCGTCTCTATTTCTTCGATGATGGTCGCTCTTGGTTCGCCTTGATACTTTCATGGATCATTTTCTTGTATACTTTATCTCCTTTTGATAGTTGGTAGTGGACTTTGTCTCCGCCCAACGATTGTACCATAAATATTCAAGTTGATTTTATACTATTATTATTTTTATTATGGAAGAGATTTAGTTTGTCTTGGATTACTACATTTGACAGCTTATGTATACATACAAGGTTTCTATATATTGGAGTGTGCTTCGTATGTATGCAGCTGACATGAAACGTATCTGGTCCCAAGTATTTTGGGACTGGGGCGTTACAATTAGAGGAGTGAGAATGCACCATGACCTCCGATTTTGATCTCTCCGAAGTTATTGTAGGTGTAATATAACCCAACCTCCGACGAGTTTGTTGGTAGTAGTTCTGAGACTTCCTCTTTGGAGCATAAAGCCGTAAAGAAAGGCGTCGACCTTTGTCGTAGTTCAGTTCTCTATCACTGTTCAAGTCGTATCCCATCTTCTTAATAAGGTGTTTGGCTTGAGTAGTATAGCGGTAGAGCTGCATCTTGCCGTTATCGGGCTCTGGCTCTATGGGAGTAAGTCTTTGAGGATGCTCTACCCGACCGAAGATGATGGGTTCCTCATCTTTCTTCCTTGCTGGAACTAGAAACTAAGTACCTCGGGAAAGGGCAACTCGACTTACAAGATTAGCGGTTGCCACTTGCGTTTGCAACATATATAGAGCGTTGTCTAAGAAGTACATAGTGTTCCAGTGTGCATAAGGGTAATTCAAAGACAACTTTCTATTAATGAAATGCAAAATTTTATCCCGAGGGATTACATCATCTAAAGAATGTGCCTTAGCATTGGCACATATGTAGTCTCCTAACTCCTCATTAGTGAGAACTAGGGCTATCATGGGAGAAGATGGAGGAGGCTTCTGCTTTAATTTGACTACCAAGGAGGCTGGAGTCGAAGGTTCATGTGACCTCAGGATTGTTTCTGAGGTCTTTCGGGAGAGCTTTATTTGCATATGCTCCAAGCTTGTAGCTGATATCGTCCGGGGCGAACGAGCATGTGCCTTTCCTCGAGGCTTTATGATAAAAGGTGCTGATGTTTGGGGAGGCTTTCCCCTCAATCGAACCCTTAGTGGTTCTTCAGCCATAGCTGTGCTTTTTGATGTCGTATTTGTCTCGTCGTCGGCATCATTAGCATCATTGTCCCATGGGACTGACTTGTACAGATCATTATCCATACAATATGCTTCGGGTCCTCGGAATGGGCCAATGTCTGCAAACTCAGTTTTGATAGTTCTATCGCTGGCCACATACTTCATGTATTGATGGAGGGTAGAAGCACGATCATGTACTCATGAATCCATGATCGACCCAACAGCATATTGTAGTTTATGTCTGCATCAATTACGTAACAAGTTACATCCAGCTGGAGGTCGCCTATCTGGCATTTTAGACGGATCTTGCCCAGGGGCTCGCTCTTTCCAGTATTGAAATTGCTGATTGTAGTATTCGACGTGGTCACCGATGCATCGGAATCTCCAAGGTTTGGACAAGACTCCGGGGGATGATGCTGAGGGAGGAGCCATGGTCGATGTGGATGCGATCGACCTTGATGGCACCAATATACCCTGTATAGTACAGGGGTCTATTATGTCGGTTGTTCTTTAGCAATATATCCTGCTGGGTGAAAGTGATGTTGGAAATCACCACGACCATACTATGGCAGTGTGGTCACGCAGCAGGATCTTCCTTGGGCGGTTGCACCTGGGTGAGGAAGGAATCAACATTCTGTAAAGCTTCGCTAAGGGCATCCCGAGTCTCTTTGGAGAGACGGAGGAGCTCAAAGAGCGACAACCTGGCTGGAGTATTGGCAAGCCGTACCAAAATGTCAAAGTTGTAGGGCTTGATCGGCCCTACTGTCAAGTCTTTTCTTAGAGGTTTATCAAAGCGAACCTTCTTCTGCCTCTACTTATCTACTGCAGGGGCTTGAATAGGCCTGCTTCCGATGTATCAGGTGCGGTTGCCACAGCAGGCGGAGGTATTTCCTCCTCTGGAACCTGGTTATCTTCTCGCTGGTGAGCTGAGCGAGTGGTAACCAGAGTGTTGTCAGTCGATGTAGAAACCATACGACACGACTTGACCTTCTTCTCCTTGACGGAGTACGCTGCAGGCAACATCATGTTCGGGGCAAGATCGGGATGTACCCACATAACTTCTCCTCGTGGCATCATAAATGGGATGAGACCTTGAACGTTGTCACGGGACGGTGGAAGGTTGACTACTTCCATTGTCGCCCTTGGGATGGGGACAAGACCGTCTTGAGCCTCTATCCTCGAAAAGTTTTCGAACTGAAGGGTGACCATGTTGGCAGTGACAGTCTTTTCCTTATAGTTGAGTGAGATGACCTTGGCGTCAATGAGGTATTGGATCTGTATCTTTAACACGTAGCAGTCGCATTTTTAATAGTAAACATACTGGTGATAGTGGCAGTATTTTGGATTGTCCATCTTTTTCACTTTATTTGGGCGCTTTGGAGATGGGAGTTGAAGTTTGCCACCCTTCATCAGCATATCGAAGAGTTCTAGTGTATCTTCGTCGTTGAAGGAGTTGGTTTCTTTCGGCCTTGGTGCTTCAGTCGGCTTCTAGTTCATTGACACTGAACCTTTGAAGATATTGACGATCATGGCTTGCTTTTCTTTACTGTCCTTGGGGGCGGGGTGGATGACAGCGACGTACATTGCTTTACTCAAGATGGGAGGCGCATTAGAACCGCCATTCATACCCGGGTCTTGGTTGGCAGGAGCAGGGACGTTGGATGTCAATTTCTCTTTGATCTCCAGAACTACAGAAGTCAAGGCCTACATAGTTTCATTTAACATATTCAGGCCCATCTCCAAGGCCTCGATATGTTTTTGATGACTAGATCCCTCACTGCTTTCCGTATTGTCACCTTCGGCCATGAAAATGAACATCAGGTGTGGATAGATAGAAGGGACGGTGGATTGTCCCCTCTCTGGCTCAGACACCTGAGTCTCGTCATCCTGAGGGAAGACAGGTAGATTGCTATCATCTTCTGACTCGTTGTAGTTGCTACCCCCAGCTTGCTAGTTGCTTGCGCCAACAGAGGCATATGTGTCAGTTCCATACAATCTCTCCTTGGGTTGGAACAAGGGATTGTTATGGATGGTGGAGGTTTGGCTACCCCCAGCCTGTGACAAGAGTTTGACCTGAGCACGGGTGTGTTGGAACACACCCGTGCTGGGCACTGCTAGTTTATTGTCTCTCAGTTGGCCCTTAGATTTGTTGGCCGAGGCGGGAGGGTTCTTGGCAAGCTTCTTGAGAGATGGAGAGCCTCATGCTGCGTTGCATGACACAATGAGGAGTTCATCTTTTTCTCCTTCACTCGATAATTTTTTGCCGAGTCTCTGATATACAGATGCCAGCGGTCGCAGTCTTTGGAAGACGGACTGGCTCTTCGATGGCGATGCTGCTGTTTGGCAACAACCACAGTTGATGGTGATCCGAGCACAGGTTTACCTTGGGCCAGACATATTGCATGTAGCGAAGTCCTACTTCGTCTTGCGCTTGTGGGAGATTGCCTTGCGCAGATCAGAGGCCTCCACTTCTACATTCATCTCGTGCATGCAGGGAAGCTGTGCACATGAATGCAGACGTCAATGTGGCTTCCTCTTCTCAGTGTTTCTGTGTGTGAGATACGCTTAGGTCCTGATTAAAGAGTTGCTGGTGAGGCAGACTTACTCCATTCTTACAGCAACGCTGCTTGCACGAGTCTATCTCCACAGTATGTATCCCCTGGCTTGAATCATGCGCATAAGCGCTCAAATGATAGCAGGGTTTTACTGGTCAGGGCATCGAAGCACTCGAACCAGTTTTGTATAGCTTTCCATCGACAGCACGCTTGACAGTCAACGCGGGCCTTTCGTCTACTGTTGGTGTATCACATTGATCGCTTGAAGCGTGTGCAGCCTTGGACTTCTTCCTACTACCCCTAGAAGGTGCGTAGTATTCAGAATCCAACTAAGGGGTTGGCATAGCACTTTGGTCGCGCAGGGTGTATGCTACCTTAGATTTTTTTGCGGCATCCCTAGAAGGTGCATCGTGTTCAGAATCCAACCTAATGGTCGGCGTAGCATGTTGGTCGCACAAGGTACGTGCTACCTTGGATCTCTGCACGCTATCCCTAAAAGGTGCGTAACGTTCAGAGTCCAACATTGCCTTACCCGATGGGTAGGCAATTTTGTCAAAGATAGATCTTCTCGCCTGCGTAGCTGCCTTCTTGTGCCGGTGGATAACTGTGCGCTTCCTCCGGTGCTGTGCTTTCGTCGGGCCTGCAATGGATGAGCTGCACTCCTTGTTGCGCTTTTTATAAACGGGGACTGAACGAGGCGGCATGGCAGCGGCAGTCGCAGTCATCTTTGGGGCTTCGTCGTTCAGGGGGTTCTGGTGCGCAGTCCCCTCCGCCTTGCTGCTAGTCGCAGGAGCCTTCGGCAGCCAGGTACGTCGAGTCTTCTTCAGTTTTACGAACCGCTTTGAAGGAATCGACTTCTCTTTTCAGAGAGGAGATCTTCAAAAGCTTGCTAGTTGAAATGTACGACCAATATCTTTTAAGAAGATCCCAGCAAGTTGCCATCAGATTGCGTCACTACCTTCTCGTTGGAGGAGAAGGAAGTCCCCAGCAGAGTCGCCATCTTATTCGCCATGACAAAAGTTTATACAAACTTTTTGTATATTAAACGTGTAAGAGAGTACAAGTGATTCCTAAACAGGAGATCTAAGTACAAAATTTCTGAAGAAGTGTGACGGTGGAGATCGAGTACTGCAGTAGCTTCTTTACTCCATTGACGATCTGACGATGAGTTGAAGGGTTTTTTTGCTGCGCAAAAACGCTGTACATGGAGATGTGAGAGAATCTATTGTGATTACACGGTGAGGGCTGCTACTGAGCTAACACGTGGCGAACATTAAGATTCTCTTCCATCAAGCTCTCGGGTAGTTATCAACATAACTGAATAAACGACACATGTCGTGCATTCGTTGCTCGATAATCTTGATCAGAAGAACCCGAGTAGATTTTGCTCCTATCCATGAAGTCGGATTTTGTCGTTACCTTAGGGGCCACAGTTTATACAAACCGATTGGATATTACCCTAGTCCACAGGAACATACTCCGTCCTTATCATTGGGAGCGGTGGTTTAAACAAACCAATAGGATATTTCTCGTATCAACAGAACCAAACTCTGTTCTTATCTTAGGAGCGGCGGTTTAAACAAACCGATCGGATCATATCTGAAAAGTCATAAATGTCGGAGTGGCCACGTGGAATGGTGCCAACTTACAAAGCTGTGTGTCTATACGAGTTGCGCTTCTGATGAGGTTTTAATGTCACTACGCTTTTGGGCGGCAATGAGACTATTGCTTCGAAGGTCACAGAGTTACTGTGCTTTAGAGCGACGGGTAGACTGTGCTGAGGCAACGAAGTTACTGCACTTTCAGGCGACGAGTTGACTGTACAGAGGCAACGATATCAGATGAAGGAGCTATTGAATGGGCTGCACTTCTGGATCGGATGGAAGGAGCTGTGCTTCTGAAGGGGTTGCACTTCTGGGTTGAAGCGAGGAAGATGCGCTTCTGTTTGAACCGAAGGGGCTGCGCTTCTGGGTTGAAGCAAGGAAGCTGCACTTCTGTTTGAACCGAAAGGCTGTGCTTTTGGGTTGAAACAAGGGAGCTGTGCTTCTGGTTGAATCGAAGTGGCTACGCTTCTGAGTTGAAGGAGCTAGTTTTGTCGAAGTTATTTTCTGTGAGAACAATTAATGACTCCTTTTGAACGGATGAGTCAAAATTCTCTCTCTTAATTACCACCATTTAGGGGGCTCGAGAAGCGGTAACTAAAACCTAGTCAAATGAATCTATTTAATGAGATTCATTGTGCTGAGTCCTAGGTTTAACCCATTACTTTGGAGTCTTTTGACCGACTGCCACGTGGGTTGGACCACACGACCGATATATAAAGAGGAGCTTTTCGGTTAACACTTTGGTCACAGTTTCTTTATCATTTCTAGGTCATGGTCGACTCCGACTTAGCTTCGAACGGCCATTGGTCTTGCACAAGTCGACTGTTGGTTATAGATATTTTCATTCAAAGAAGCTGTGGCCTTGTAGAAGGACAACTACTGAGTCTCGAGATGCTTTTGAGTGTTTGGTATAAGGGGTTCAAACCTGAACAACATATTGGAGGTCTTCGAGATCCAAGCTACTGGGTTTAGATTGATTGCCAACCCGAAGAGCCACAGGTTGTGCTCTGCCCCACTCAATAATGTCTTCATTAGCCATATTAGGGTGGGGCGCTCCCTGATATGCTGGAAGAGCCGCGGGCGGTATTGCGAACATGAGCTATGTTCTTCATTCGGGCCAATAACTGCTGTATTAGCCATATTGGAGTTCCTCCGCGTCTGACTAGGAAGTGGCTCGCTTTGATGAGGTAGTGATTCGCTCTGATACTGCTACACGTTTGGAGGGCTGAGCGCTTTCTGAATATTGCACACTTGTAAACTTTATGTGCTTTAGTCTTTATATATAATCATGAAGAGTCCGTAATAGATCTATGTAGTCATGATTTTAATAAAGAACTTCCTTTTATGCACCATCTTTGTACGTCTTCTATGACTTGTTATTGTCTGCGCTTTTGAACATATGTTGTCTTCTGCACTTTTGTGGACTACATGCAGTGAGTGTTGTCATCTGTGCTTCTGTACATATGTGCTTATTTTTATGCTTCTACAGTACCGGCCATATCTAGTCTAAAAAGCAGTCTTCGGAATATCCTTCTTCTTTACTTTCACCTGACGATAGCCAGACCTCAAATCTATCTTCGAGAACACCCTGGCACCGCTCAATTGATCAAACAAATCATCGATCCTCGACAACGGGTACTTGTTCTTGATGGTGATGTTGTTCAGAATGTCACGACCTACTCCTATTTTTCGGGATACGAGTACGTAGCCAAGTCCAGCCTACGCTCAGCATCGACGGTTGTACGCTGTCTAGGTCTCAATGTCAATCTCAAATACAATAAAATCATATCTAATTTTCTCATTCACAACAACTATTTTATTTAAAAATTCAGTAATACATCAAAAATGATATTCGGGAACAAACCCGCTAAAAATAAAAGAACTATCTAATCTATCTAGATTCTAAGGTCGGCCTCCAAGATCTCTATCTCCTTTGTATGGTCCCTATCACAAAAGTAGGAAACATGCCAAGTCACATGTAATGATCTAGTCAGGAAAGGAGCAAAGTACAACCCTATTGCAATAATGTAACTTAATATTTAAAATAAGCTAGACAAGTAGAGATGCAGTAAAAAATAAAAAAAACATGCATATGAACTGGAAACAATAAACATGTACAAGAAACCAATAACAATAACAGGTATGACAAGACAACCAGCAATGAACATGTACAAGTAAAACAAACAGTGCATTTGAAATACCTTTCGATAAGTGAACGACTGTGCTAATATGGCACATTATTGATGACTATCCACAATAAAAATGCTCGACTAACCCATACATGAGATGTATGACTTAGCTATCCACAATAACGATAGGTGGGTTTGTTCACATAGCTACCGAGTATTTTTCCGCCCGACTCACAAAATAATCAATAAACGAGTAATGAAACAACAAGTCTATCATGTCACAATCATATATCAACTGGATACTCAATGAAACATAATAAAGAATAGCATTATAATGTAATAAGAACATAAATCAATAGTCTACTTGCCCCAATTTAAGTTGCAGTTATTGTGTGACTTGATCACGTTGTCATAAAATAGTCTCAGATGTCATAACTACGCAAGACGACCTCTAACGATGGAATGGATCATGCTATTGGGTTCAAAATAGTCCGATTAGCCTAGGGCCGATATAAGGAAGTCAGAATCACAAGAAATATAAACGCATGACTAGTCACGATCAAGATCTATCCAATTTAGAATTTAAAAAGAAAATCTAAATAAAAATTATTTATTTAGAAAAATATTTATAAACTAGTTAGAAAATATATATGATAATTGAAAACGATAAAAATAATTTAGATAGATACGTTTGGAAATCTAGTAAATCATTTTAAGCAAAATCCTTAATGAGAAAATATATGTGTACTTAGAAAATATATTTATAACTATTTAGAAGTACTTATAAACTTTATATACGAACGAATAATATGAAGGCCCAATGGTTCGAATCTAAATTAATCATTTATTTAAAAGAACAACATTATATAAGCCCACTATAAATAACCCAATATACAAATCATCTATATATATAATATAAAATATATATATATATATATATATATATATATATATTTTATATATATATATATATATATATATATATATATATATATATATATATATATATATATATATATATATGAAGCCCAGATATGTTTTTAAAGAAAACAACACCAAATCAAATGTAAGCTTATTAACTAAGGCCCAATAGCCCATTATTCCAACGTCCAAATATATTATAAGCTCAAAATATTTTCTAAAATATTTAGTTAAAATATTTTGGCTTAAGCCCGAACCCATAACCCTCAAAAGCCCATTAACCCAATAAAACAAAACAAAAATTGAAACAAAAATCAAAAGCAAAAAGGAGAAGGAAATCCTTTCTTTCTCTAGCCCATAGTATAATAACCCACCCTGCACAAGCTAAATGCCGATTCAAATGGCGCAAATGCAACGACTCAAATCACGCCTTGCTCGACGAAACGACTCGCTTAAGGCAAAGGCAATGGGCTTGGACCCTCAGAAGAATCCAGACTTAGACTTTCAAAGGCACGCTCGGAGTCTCGCTCGGCCGATGCGATCACCGCTAAGTGGGTGGCTCCGGTGACCCTGTCTTTGCTTAGCCTGGACACATAATAATACAGATGGTATTGCTAGATCGCTAGGTGTTAACCCCCTACTTGCCAACAAAAGAACTTAACGCACCTAGAAAAAGTAATAATCCCATCTTGTATCGCTTGTGTAGAACATGGAAATAAACATGAAAATTTTTACTTGAACCCTCACACTTCACTCCACGCTCGTGGCAAGGCACATCTTATGTTTTCGAATAGATCTCTTATGCGTTCAATTATATATGAAATGCTTGTCACTTAGATCATACCACAACTTGAGGCATGAAACAATAAATGGTTCACTAAATTGAGGCAGGAAGACTATCGAAATAGTCATTATGAGCCGAGTAATAGAAATATAAAAAGGCTTTGGGACCGTTGGGTCATCAAGACAGTTCCGTACCGGGAGCTGCATAATAATAATGAATGAATAAACAAATAAACGAATGAATGAATGAATGAATGCATGAATGAATGAATGAATAAGTGAAAGAAAGAAAAAAAGGCATGAAAGAAAGAAAAGAAAGGAAAGAAGAAAAGTATGATTAGCGACAGGTATGTCGTGGACGTGCAACGGGGCACGCTACGTGTGCTGCACGGATACCGCTGCCAACCTAGTCGATAATCGGTTATGGCTCAAAGACAGCCCGTTAAGTTAAAAATGAAGGCTCAAAGACAGCCCATTAAGTTATGAATGAGAAGAGAATACAAATTGGTCGCAAACAACTCGTGCATGAGTTAACGAAATGAAGGATTCCTCGAACGGTCAGAGACATCGTGCCGCCTAGGAGGAATTATGGCTTACAGGCACTTGGGTGTGGGTCTGGCCACCCAAGTGACGTAATATCGGGTATTGCGTAGCCTATCAGGGTGTACCAGCCATAACGCCTGGTAGGTAACATCACTACGAATACCATAAGTATAGTCCAAATGGCTTCTGGTGCTAGCGATCGGTGTATATAGATTAAGTGGGCTCGCTGGCAGCAATCCGCATGCGAGTCCTTGCATTTAAACAAGTAAACTAAGTAAGCTGAACAACTTGAGTAATTGAATGAAATGTAATTAAACAAAGCTTGAGTATCACACATCTTGAAAAACTTGAGTACCTCGTCCACCGGAGACAGAATGACATCCATGACGCACGTATTTTCTTATGCAATCAGTCATGTCATTATGTATAAAATGTTGACTAACTTGGTTTACCTTGGACAGGGAAAAATCGTATGGTAAGTATGGTAAGTTGCACATGTTATTTCATATGCGACACTTGATAGATAGTGCACAAAAGTGAAATGAACATGTTTGGTAATGATAGGAGCATGCAAGTTAGCCTTCCAACCAGCGCATGCAATGTACAGATAACCACATAGATTATTTACAGGGTATGGGAGTACCTCGTCTGGTGCAGAGTCTTCTATCGAATGTGCTAAGTCACGAACGTAACCCGGGAGCCTTAGAGCATTGCAAAGGAGCTGAAGCACCCTATACATTACATAATGTATCAGAACATCGCCATGTATCATACCATATTGTAAGCCGTTTGGTACGCCTTTTATGTTTCGAGAGAAAGAGAGAAAGAGTTTGAGCAATTTGTAATCTCGGCCAGCGCCGCTTGTAATACTTCTATATATCTATAAGATCTTGGTTTTTGTTTCAATTTGTATTTATTTACTTTACGCTGCAATGGGGACACTCTGTGCGACTGAGTGGCCTAGCTTCAATCGGCCGTTTCTGGACTTGGCCTTGCACGAGCGCAACCTAGGCTCGTGTAATATCACGCCCAAGTGAGGACGATCGCTCCCTCGGGAGCGGGGTATGACAGATTGGTATTAAATCATGACTTTACGTCCTTGGACTTTTTGTCGATTTTTTCAGTTTTGAAAGCTCGTTCATGAATATAAGAAGTGTACGTTCTCTCATTGTCCCTTGGGATGTTCCATCCAATAAGTCTAATATTTTTAAAAGCTTGTGCAAGCTAAATGCCCTACTCCGCATAAGCTAAATGCCGATTCAAATGGCGCAAGTGCAACTACTCAAATCCCGTCTTGCTCGGCAAAATGACTCGCTTAAGGTAAAGGCAATGGACTTGGACCCTAAGAAGAATGCAATGGACTTGAACCCCCAGAAGAATCCAAATTTAGACTTTCAAAGGCGCGCCTGGAGTCTCGCTCGGCCGATGCGATCACCACTAAGGTGGGTGGCTCCGATGAACCTATTTTTGTTTAGCCTAGACACATAATAATAAGGACGGTATTGCTAGATCACTAAGAGTTAACCCCCTGCTTGCTAATAAAAGAACTTAATGCACCTAGCTAAGGGAATAATCCCATCTTGTATCTCTTGTGTAGAACCTGGAAATAAACTTAGAAAATTTTACTTGAACCCTCGAACTTTACTCCACGCTCGTGCCAAGGCACAGCTTATGTTTTCGAGTAAATCTCTTATGCGTTCAATTATATATGAAATACTTGTCACTTAGATCGTACCACAACTTGTGGCACGAAACAATAAATGGTTCACTGAATTGAGGCAGGAAGACTATCGAAATAGTCGTTCTGAGCCGAGTAATGGAAACATAAAAAGGCTTTGGGACTGTTGGGTCACCAAGACAGTCCCATACCGAGAGTTGCATAATGATAATTAATGAATAAACAAATAAACAAATGAATGCATGAATGAATGAAGTGAAATGAAGAAAGAAAGGCATGAAAGAAAGAAAAGAAAGGAAAGAAGAAAAGTATAATTAGCGACAAGTATATCGGGGACGTACAATGGGGCTCGTTACCCGCGCTGTACGGATACCGCCGTCAACCTAGTCGATAATCGGTTATAGCTCAAAGACAGCCCGTTAAGTTAAAAGTGAAGCCTCAAAGACAACCCATTAGTTAAGAATGAGAAGAGAATACGAAATGGTCGCAGATAACTCGTGCACGAGAGAACAAACTAAAGGATTCCTCGAACGATCAGAGACATCGTGCCACCTATGAGGAATCATGTTACGGGCACTTGGGTGCGGGTCTGGCCACCCAAGCGACGTAATGTCGGGTGTTGCGTAGCCTATCAGGTGTACCAGCTGTCACGCGTACGCCTGGTAGGTAACATCACTACGAATACCATAAGTATAGTCCAAATAGATTATGGTGCCAGCAACTGGTACGTATAGATTAAGTGGGCTTACTGGCGGCAATCTGCGTACGAGTCCTTGCATTGAAACAAGTAATCTGAGTAAGCTGAACAATTTGAGTAACTGAATAAAGCATAATTAAACAAAGTTTGAGTATAACACATCTTGACAAACTTGAGTACCTCGTCTATCAGAGACAGAAACACACCCATGTCGCTCGTATTTTCTTATGCAATCAGTCATGTCATTAGGTATAAATTGTTGGCTAACTTGGTTTATCTTGGACAGGAAAAATCGTATGGTAAGTATGATAAGTTGTGCATGTTATTTCATATGCGACACTTGATATCTATAACTCGAGATTTGTTATGTAATATATGCTATAGAACTGATCCTAAGGCAAAAATAAAAAGACAACAACTGACAGATGGTGCACGAAAGTAAAATGAACGTTTTTGGTAATGATAGCGAACGGGCGAGCTAGCCTCCCCACCAGTGCATGCAATGTACTGATAACCATAGATTTTTGTAGGGTACGAAAGTACCTCATCTGGTGCGTCCTTTCTCGAACGTACTATGGCGCAAAGCTAACCCTGAAGTCTTGGAGCGTTACAAAGGAGCTGAAGCACCATAATATGACATAATATATCAGAACATCGCTACGTATCATTCGATATTGTAAGCCGCTTGGCATGCCTTTTATGTTTCGAGAAAGAGCTTGAGTGATTTGTAATCTCCGTCTAGCGCCGCTTGTAATACTTCTTACATATCAATAAAGAGCTTGGTTTTTGTTTCAACTTGTGTTTATTTACTTTCTGTTGCAATGGAAACACTCTGTGCGACTCTGTGGCCTAGCTTCAATCGACCATTTCTGGACTTAGCCTTGTACGAGCGCAACCTATGCTCGTGCAACATCAGGCCCAAGCGAGGATGATCGCTCCGTCGGGAGCAGGACATGACAGATTGGTATCAAAGCACGGCCTTACGTACTTAGATTTTATGTCGATTCTCTCAGTTTTGAAAGCTCGTTCATGAATAAAAGTAGTGTACGCTCTCTCTCATTGTACCTTGGGATGTTTCATACATTAAGTCTAATATTTTTAAAAGTTCGTACAAGTGTTCAATTGAACGGTATCGATATACGGTGGCCTTTATGCCAAACTATGTCGGACTTGAGTTGGAAGGAACCCAAGCTAAAGTTAGCAAGTGGTGTGCATACCTGAGTAACCTTATGCTGACAATAGAAAATAAGTGTGCGTGACCTGAGTATAGTTCGAACGGTATTGCTATGCATACAGCCCTTTGGCTAAGTTGTGCTGAGTATCGCACACCTAGACCTTCTGGTACGAGCAAGTTTGCAAGCGAGATTGTATATCGCTCGGACGAGAATACGTTACACTTAGAGTGTATATTGATAGAGACGCGATTCGACCAACGCTAAGGCGAACACAGAGAATGGTGTTGGGTTTTGAGGAATAGTTTGAACGGCTAATTACGTCGAGAAGTATGAATCAGAAATATGATTTGCATGATGAACTTTAGATAGATATAAACGATACTTAAATTATCGAGGCACCGTAAGGGATCATGCTTAAGTTTTTAAGGAACGGATTGTAGAAATGTATGAGCGAATGATATGAACATGAATAAAAACTAGATTGAATGACTTGATCCCTGAGTGGTGTATGCGATAGCCTCAAAGAGGATTAATAGTGAGTTTTGACGATTGGTCGAGTGGCTCGAACCCTGAGTGGTGTATAGATCGTCATTGAAATTATTCAAGCAAAAGTGAGGATTAGGGGTAGCAACGAGTATATCAGCAAGCGATGTGATCGCGCAAAGCCTTTGATCGAGTAACACTTAGTTGGTCATGATTTTGAGGGTCTCGAAACAGGATGTCGTTCGGATAATTGGTGAACGTGTAGTGCAAATTGGAAAACGGTATTGAATAAGGATTCAGAACGATGAAATAAATGGATGTCTTGGTCGAGAAAACTTGGTGGATCGTACGTGCGATTTCGGATATAGTCGAATGGATTGAAACTTGAGTTGAAGTAAAATACTCATAGATGAGATTGAAGATGGCACGACTGGAAGATAACGTGCATAAAAATGTTGGTTGGAAGATACGAGAATGACTCTAAGGAATTGGGATAGATATTGCTCAATGACGTAAGTTAGCAAAGAACGATGCTAGTTTAGGAATTATGTTGCACGACTCGGATTTCGTTGTAAAGGAAGATCGTTAGGTTATGTGCATTATCGAGGGTATTGAGGCATTCAAGATCGATGTGCAGTAACTCAGTACTCCGATTCGAGGAATGATGATCGTTAAAATGTTATTGTGCAGATGGAATATATAATTAGGATTTTGATAGTAATGGACAAAAACAAAAGTGTCTTGATTGCTTTGATGATAACCACAATGTTGACGTTCTTGTCTTATGTGAGCACATCTTCAACATCGTACATACGTCACGCCAGATTAGGACGATCATTCTGTGGGAGTGCTGGCATGGTGATTCATGTCCAGCGGGCTTGATCAAACTTGCGGGAGATCATGGCATAACAATTGGATGATTTTGACTTATGGTTTCATGTGAAGGCAGATTCGAGGATTGTTGGACTTGTGATTGACGATTAAGCAAGTTTGAGGATTGAGTAGATCCAATCT
>JANAVB010010827.1:0-5000 GCA_029216955.1 Iris pallida
AAAGAGTAGGTAAGAGAAAGAACACCCACTCAAGTCCCTTGGTGCTCCGGGTGGTCACCATCGAGAGGAAGGTCCGGAAGATCCTCGGGCTCCTCAACTAGATCTGGTCAATGCAAAACCAGTGGGGTCAGAACCCCAATAGCAAGTACCACAAAGGAAGCCAAACTTATGAACTAAAACCAGCATGCAATTCATAGCAACGGATAGAGACAGAAATAAGTAAAAGCAAATCGAGACTCGTGCGCTACCAATGCAATTATCCCGAGAATAGAAAAGACAATAAGTGAAGTAACATGTAGCATAAGGTAAAGGACATGTGACAGAATGTAAACTGTGTACATGTAAGGAAAAGGAAGCATGTGAACGTGAAAGATAAACTAGACATGTGAGCATGTTAAGTAGTCGGGACATGTGAGCATGTTAGATAACTGGAACATGTAAGATAACTGGAACATGTGAGCATGTTAGTAACTGGAACATGTGAGCATGTTATGTAACTGGAGCATGTGAGCATGTTATGTAACTGGAACATGTGAGCATGTTAAGTCTATATAGAACATAACATGGAACATGTGAGCATGTTAAGTCTATATAGAACGACAAATGATTAGATGACTTAAGAACTATTCTGGAACCCAAGTTACAACCCGTAAACCAAACAAGACCGGGGTTGTACCCTTCTCCTGAACAGAACTTTAGTATCTAATCATTTACCGGCAAAAGTAAAGCATAAACAAAGATGTACTGAAAATAAATAAATCCGGACACTGTCTAGACAAACTAGACTAGACTGGACTCCATACAATAGTCACGGCCAAGCAATGAGTACGGCTTTATACATTAGCTAACTAGGGTTGTCACAATCCTAATTACTAACAAATGTAAGTCTGAGAATTCCAAGTCCAGCACCTGCCTGCTACTACCTGAATGGTCCAAGCCAAAAAGAAAAGAAGTATAGCAGACACACTGCAGTAAGATACATGTGTCCTAAAGAGGTGTCCCACTCGACGGCGTGCTGGAAGAGTGCTCATTATGACAGATAGCTCCAAATTCCAAGGATATATATATAATGCCAAGACCAAAGGGGCAACAGGTAACTAGGAAATTCTCAATGATCTAAGTAATCAATCTAGTTGTTTAGTCCTTAACATTTTCTTGTTGGATTCTAGGTGTGGCATTCCGCCGAATCCATCCTAGACATGAGACATGCAAGACTGGACAAGATAAGCAAGATTGTGCACTACAACAAGCCACAACAAGACATGACAATATCAAGACAAGAGTGCGCTACGACGAGCCACTATCAAGGAGCTAGACATGTACTAGAATCAAGAGTGCGCCATGACAGGCCACTATCATGTAAGCAAAGAAAGACATCTACAAGAGTGCACCACGACGGGTCACTATCTAGTAGACAAAGAAGACATGGCAATAATTATCATAGCTTGTAAGAAAGAATCTATCAAAAACATATCATGGCATGTGGGAAAGAATAATTAAAGCTAAGTACATTTCATAGAAAAATGATTGAACATGTACTAGTGTCAAGTGTATATAGGGTGTAAAATCATTCTCTAACTATGCAAGATCATCTAATCATGTTAAGAAATCATTACAATCGAAGAAAATATCAAAAACGGACAGAAACGGGCAAAAACAAACTAAACAGCATAAAACAGCATACCGACGGTATACTGCGGCATACCGGCGGTATACCGGCCTAAAGACAGAAAGTTTCTGGTACAAAAATTGGCATACTGGTGGTATATACCGGCATACCGACGGTATACCGTTTTTCCAAACCGCAACAAAATCCAAATTTTTGTCAAAACTTGTTTCGGCCATAAAAACTTCGTTTTAAATCGAAATTCGGATTTTCAAAAGTCAAAATTGCATAGAATTGAATTTCCTACAACATGGAACTATTAGATTTCAAAAATTCAAAGATTTAATATATCAATATCTCAAAATACTCCCAAAAATAGGTTTTCGGGGCACCGAAACGGGTTCCGATTGCCACCAAACTCAAAATCCATGATATACAAACTAGGTGAGGGCTTCATATATGTATATGTGACCAAGATACATGATGGTAACACTAGTATCACTCTTGATACCAAGTTTTCTACTAAGTCCATATTGGGTTTTAACAGAAAATCAAAATCTTGCTTAAACAAGTTTTGGAAACATGCATATATACGAGAATCATAAGGAAAAATAAATTTTACAAAATGAGTTTAGAGCAATTCTAAGTATTTACTACCAAGGGAAATAAAATGACAACAAAATATTTTTGTTCAAGATTTGGCAAGATGTACTTGCCTAGGTTAAGTTCTAAGCCTAATCTTCTATTCCACCACCAAGAGGGGCACGAAACCACACTCTAGACCTCAAGGTCAAGCTCTTGGCAAGCTCCAAGGGGGAGAAAAGGGAAGAAGAAATGAAAAGAGAGTGAAGAAAATGAAAAGAGAGAGGAGAGAGAAAGTGAAATGGTATATATAGAAGGGAGAATTAATCTTAGCCGTTGGATCATGATCCATGTCAAAATCTAGGTCAATCATGGCCATTCAAACAAAACCAATTATCCATTAGATAATAGGGTGCATCTACACTATTCACGAGAATATCTAAACACTATTCATAAAAATATCTAAATACTATTCACAAAAATATTCGAAACACTATTTATGAAAATATCAGAACCCAAAAATATCTAAAGTGTAGAAAACATGTCCGAGCGGTATGCCGTCGGTATACTCCGGTATACCGGCGGTATGCCGATCAAGGAGAAAACCTATAGTTTTGGGGAAAATTTAAAGTATTCCGAAAACCAAGAAAATACGAAATACAGTACAAAATACGTATCCATATATAAATACCAATACTGTGAGACGAGTCTCACACTTCTAGCTGTGCAGAGTCATTCAATGCATGGATAAAGGCTGAGAAGAAAATGCCTATTTCAGCACTTGTAAATGTTATCCGAGTGAAGATGATAAAAATAATTTCGGATCGCCACAAGGATGCAATTGATTTCAGTAGCAAATTGACTCCATATGCCGAGAATATGCTGAAGCAGCTTACAGATGATGGCATGTCTTATAAGGTATATCTGTCTGGTGATTTCGAGTTTGAGGTGATGGCAGATACTTCCTCCCACCTGGTGAATCTTCTTGATTGGAATTGTAGTTGTCGTAGATGGAAGGTATATGAATTCCCATATAGCCATGCAATCCAATGCATCATATTTGGTTTGGACAAATCTGTTTACTATTTTGTGGAGCAGTATTGGATATCAGATTTCTACCAGAAGCTATATTCATGTGCAATTCGTCCGGTTCCAGATTCTAAAAAAAAGTTTAAAAATAATCCCACTGATTTGGTTCTACCCCCTGTTCTGAAACGGGGCGCCGGCCGACCAAAGGCAGACCGTTATAAGAGCAAATATGAGAACAAGGGAAAAGAGAAGAGGAAGATGAGGTGCCAGAATTGTCTTGAATTAGGTAATCACAATCGTACCACTTGCCCTATTCCCCTACGTGCTGCTATGGGGGTCGAGGAGACATCGTCCCCTCGTTAATACATATACATATATTATTTCTTTTATATAATTATTTTTTGAATACATTTTTTACATTTTTGATATCAATAGTGCTATTTTGAAGTCTGTTATGTTTACTGTTTCATATTTTTTTGACTGCATAATGGCCATTCTTCGTGATTTTAACACGGAAAATGGTCATTCGTCGTGGTTCTAGCACGGAGAATGGCCATTCTCCGTCACTCTTTCACGGAGAATGGTCATTCTCTGTGTTATTTAACACAGAGAATGGTCATTCTCCTGTACTCTAGAACGGAGAATGTCATTCTCCGTGATATTAACACGGAGAATGACTATTCTCCGTCATCCAAAATGGAGAATGATCATTTTTGAATACATTTCTTATATTTCTTTCTTTTTTTAATACATTTCTTACATTTTTGATATCAATGGTGCTATTTTGAAGTATGTTATGTTTACTATTTCCAGTTTTTTGACTGCATAATGGATATTCTTCGTGTTATTTAACACGAAGAACGGCCATTCTCCATGAAAGAGTGACGAAGAATGGTCATTCTCCGTCATTATTACACGGAGAATGACCATTCTCCGTGATTTTATATAGAAGACAGTGTAGATGTTACAAAAGATATAGACACAGAAGAATAAAATTCAAATAGAAGATATAGAAAAAAATTCTTTTATTACTATGTCTACAAAGGATCTATTACAAATTCAGAAAGACTCATATTGTTCTTCTGCAAAGGATATATTACAAAGACTCATACTGTTCTTCTACAAAGGATCTATTACAGATTCAGAAAAGCCTAAAAAAGTCTACAACGGGGTTAATCTTCACAGATGCGCAACCCTTATTCTTCTTGGTGCACATACTAGAAGATTGATCTCCATCGAAGCGTATTCCTCCTTTCTTGTATACGCAACCCCGAATGTCCGAATGCGCAGGGCAGAGCACAACCTGTGGCTCTTCAAGCATAACGGGCTGCTAGACCGTTACTAGGAAGGGCATAGCATGACCCCCAACTTTTCGACAAAGTACGAATACTGCCAAAATGTTGTTCAGGGTCGAACAAGGTGTTCCAATGCATCTCGAGATTCACTACTACGTGTTCTTCTACAAGGACATAACTACTTTGAACGAAGAGATCCACGGCTAACTGATGCCAGGCCAGTGGCCTCTTAAAGCTAAGTCAGGGTCGTACATAATGGGAATGCTATGAAGATTATGGACTTTGCTCCTCAAGAAACCCCTTTTTAAGACCATACTGGCCAATAAATACAGATGAACCTAATAGTCAGCATAATGAATCTCATTTAATAGGTTCGTTACAAGTGGATGCCATGCCACAAACTCCTCAACTTCCCCCAAGAAAGAAGGTGGCAATTAAGACTTGTTCAAAGACGGTCATTAAGAAAAATGCAAAGTCCCACCACCCAT
>JANAVB010010827.1:10000-11025 GCA_029216955.1 Iris pallida
GAATATGGGTTATGGGGAAAACTGATAGTAGAGTACGTGATCATACTCCCTCTTCAGTACCGAGCAAAGTTACATTTTATATGATACTGCGCCGTAGGCCTTACTCTCCAAGCTGTATTTGTACGTGTGTACATATATCGCCTTTACACTTGTACGTATGTACATTTTATTTACATTATGCCTCGGTACATTGTACACCTATTGACCGATCACGTACCTGCTACAGTTTTAAACATTACATATACATCTGTCTCTATGACATATGTGTCCTTGCCATGATAGACTGTGTGATGCCATTCTTTCCAGTTATTCCTCTCATGTTCATTTCCATGTTTCATATGCTAGTTTGCCAGATTTAGTACTTGCTCCCGTCCTGACAGGATAACGTTGTAGGTATACTTACTGAGGAGGAGTTGCTCTGTGATTCGTATTATGGAGTTACTGCCGAGGACCCGACTCTGCTTTACGAGGATGTTCCTGCGGGGAGACTCGTCTAGTTTGCTTAGCTGCTTGGGATACTTAGTGTAGTCATGTATTAGACTATATCATTTTGTAACTGGACATGTATCCAGTTTTACATTTCAGTTTACTTGTACTTGGATATTTCACTATATACGACGACTTTTGTGTTTGGGCATTTATGATTCTTCTTCACTTATAGAACTGTTAGCACATTTAGTCTTGTCTTGTTATCTCTAGAACAGCTTACTGCGCTTTATCTTAAGCGTAGGCTGGACATGGCTCGGCCCGGCCCAACAATTGGGTAACGGGTCGTGACAGCTAAACGCCTCAAAAAATAATTTACAATAGAGTGAGAGAGCAAAATAAAATTCACTCGTTGCCAGGGTTGCGCCTAGTGTTCACCATCTGGCTGGAAGGCTGGAAGATCCTCGGGTGCTACTCCGAAATCTGGCCATACAAAACTAGCTTGGTCAGACCCCAGAAAGAGCAAGTGCCACAAGGGAGGCTTCACTTAAGAACTAAAACCAGCATATAGCACATGAGACATAAAGGATAATAAAAGA
>JANAVB010010828.1:0-10000 GCA_029216955.1 Iris pallida
GCACTTCCGTGTCCTACATGCGACACACAACTTCGTGTTACAACGTGTCAAGGCCAATGAATGCAACACACAAGGTGGTCCCTTAAATCTAGGTTTAATGTGAGAAAAATAATACATAGCGGCAATATAAATGAACAGTATGTTCTAACAGGTTATGCCATGTATCACGTTTATTTTGCATAAAGAAATAAATAATGCATGAAATATGAGCTAAAATAAATAAACAGCAAATAGCAAGGTGTCTTGCCTGGTAGGACGCCTGGTGTACTACAATGATCAAGGTGGCACGAGCTGCGACTTTGGTGCAACAACTATACAAGGTGACCTCGAGTGGTGGCATGGATAGTTCCATTGGGTCCAGAAGGGTCAATTTAGTTAGGATCGATAAGAGGAAGGACAGAATTGGCAAGAGGATAGGAGTAATGGGCTTAGGTCACGGACAGTAGAATTGGATAAATAATATATACGATTTTAGAAAACTATTTATAATAATTTGGAAAAATCTTTTAGATAAAATACGTACTTACAAAATTAGAAATTGTTTTTCGTCTAAAACTCTAAGTAGTAAAAATATGAATTAGAAAGAAACTATATTTCCTTAGTTAAAAATACTTAAAAATTCTAGAATATCTTTTTATGTCAAAACTGTAATTTAAATTACTATAAATTAATCAGATTTTAGGTCAAAGGCCATAACTAAACACCACAATATAATACCATAATATTTTAAGCTTCTATGTCCATTTTGAAATTTACATGCAAGGTCAAGCCCAATACTATCTATATATATGGGTACGATATAATTAAAAAAACTATTTAACATATAATGATTTTTAATAAATATATTGCATATAAGTATTACTAAAGGTATTACTAATAATTAATAAATATGACAGCATAACTACGTATATACACTACTGTAGTTAGTATAATATACTAAATACCTACTCTACTACCTGCCTTGATTTTTGCAAAGAAAATATTTTAATACTACAAACTTACCTATTCTAATAATAATAATAATAATGATAACAAATATAATGATAATGATTAACAAAAATAAAAGAAAATAAATAAATAAACAAAATAAAAGTACCAAGTTGTCCGTGAATAGAGAGAGAGAGGGGTTAGAGAGGTGAGCGGGAGTCGGAGAAGAAGCGGAGAGGTTCTGTCGGGCTTTGTCGTCGGGCGGTGGATGGCGGTCTGGCGGGAGGCTAAGAGTCGGTGAACGTCGGAAGGAGAGAAAGCGGGGGTTTCGGTTCGATCGGAAGAAAAAGGGGCAAAGGGGGCGGCGGACGTCGCGCACAGCTCGAGACGACGCCGGTGGCGGGTCGACTGGCGCGGCGCAAGACGAGGCGGTCGGCGGCTGAGCACCAGTCCACGACGATGGCCCGACGTTGGGACGCGGAGGCTAGGGCATGAAGGGGCGGCTTGGGTTTCCAGCGGCGAAGGGAGCGGGAGCTCAGGCGCGGCGGAGCTAGGGCGGACGACGAGCGGGGAGCGGCGCCCTGACGCGAACGGAGGAGGACGCGCGCGGAAAGAGGGTTTGGGTTCGTCGAAGCTGAGGAAGGCGGAGTCGCCGGAGGTAAGTGCGGTAGTTTTTTAGGGTTTCTATTTTTCTTTACTCATGTGATGGCGATGGTGGCAGTGATGGTGTTGGTCTGGTGTTGGTCATAGGGTTTGGCGATGGTGTCGGTCATGTGTCTGGGCTGACAGTGATGATGGGTGGTGGTGGTCGGTTATGGTGGTGTTCCGGTCTGGCTTCCGATGGAAGGAGGAGCGAGGATGGCCGGGGGGTTCTGGTGTTCGTCGGGGCACAGCGGGTGGTCGTGGTTTGGCTGGTTGTGGGTGGCTAGTATAATTGGAGACAGGACAGGGGTGTCGCGGAGGTTGGCTAGGGCTCGACCGGGGTGATTGTGTCATCTCGACGGTGATGGCTGCCAGTGGCAAGGTTCGATCGAGCGGCTGGGAGGGGGGATAGAGAAGTAAGGGTTAGGTATAAATTAGGGATTAGGAATTGGACTAGGGTTTGTGTTCTACATGGCGGATGGGTCGAAGTCGTGTCGGGGATGTGTCCGACGACGATGGTATTGATGTAATTGTAAACAATGGAATAAGATTATGGATGGTCACGGACACGATGCACTTGATTGGCTATGGAATTTATTTGTGGAGAAATTTGTGGATGATGAAAGTTTCTGGAGGAGTACCTGCCTATTTATAGGATGTGGGAATTCCCAATTAGATAAAAATTAGGAGTAGTTTAAATCCAATTTAGATAATTCGTAATTTAATCTAAAATCAATCAGATTCAAATCCAAATACAAATCTAATTTAAATCTACTTAAATTCCTAGTTTAAAATCAAATGGGATAAATCAAATTACAAATATTTAACTATTTAAATAAATCCATAAATTCAAATCGAGGTTTAAATGCCACAATAATTTCAAAATATATTTTCTAAAATACTAATAATATTAATTTCAAAAATACATTTATTATTTAGAAATAAACTTTAATAAAATACTTATAAAAAATATATGTAAGCACAAATAATGCGTACATGATTATGTCTTTCCTAGTATACAATAAAATATTATTTATGATTAACAACTGCTAAAAACAAAAAGGCTTTTTATAGCAAGAATAAGTATCTAATAAAAATAAAAATATTTTTCTAAAATATGTACGCTCGCACATATTCGCACTCGACGAGCAAGAAATTAAAATTTCGTGCACGACGTACAATACAACTACGTGACGTACAATACAAATTTTCAAATCGGTACCAAATTTAATAAAAAAATAGTAGAAATTTAGTGGTTTTACAATACTATTGTTGGAAATGGAAACAGAAATAGCGAAAAGGGATAAATAGGCTAAGTACATGGGTATTTTTCTCCTATATAAGGCGATGGGTTCAAGGAAGTCATGGGCCAGGGACAATATCACGTCCCGATTC
The DNA here is from genome assembly GCA_029216955.1 of Iris pallida. NCBI lineage: Eukaryota > Viridiplantae > Streptophyta > Magnoliopsida > Asparagales > Iridaceae > Iris > Iris pallida. The sequence goes on from JANAVB010010828.1 coordinate 2,965, forward strand.
TGTAAGCAGAACCGGTCGTCCTCGCTAGGACGTGATTCCGTACGAGCCTAGATTGCGTTCATGCAAGGCAGGTTCCATAACGGCCGATTATAGTAGCTTGCAATGGAATCGTCGTACAAAACTTCGATTAGAGAAGTTGAATAACACAAGATATATAGAAACAAAATCATCTTTATTGATACAACAACTGAATTACAAAGGGCATGAGGCCAATATTACAATCACTCAAGCTCACAATCTCTCTGAATACAATCACTCAGCTCTATCTCATGTCTCAATACAAAAGATCATATCTTGAGGCACACAACAGGAAGAATGCGATGTCCATACATTATTTTCCATATAGTTAAAATCTTCAATGCGGTCGCGTGCCTCGAAAGAAACTCCATACCTCAACGTGTCTAAGCAAGCTCCGCCACGAACGAGCAAGTACATGTAACCTGCGCATGAAGTGTCCTATGATTTTGGTTATCTTTATAAACTTACCTTAGGATCATTTTGTTGCATAACTACAAGCCTAATTGTGTTGCAATGTCGTGGTTGGCTCCAAGACCTTGTGATCGTGATACAAAACCTATTTGTGCCAATATCATGGTCTTGCCATAAATCTATTTGTGTAAACATTGAGACCATGCCTTGCAAACATAGTGCAAACTTCCCTACTTACCATCCAGTCTTCTCGCTACAATATACAACCGACTCAGTGAATACTTAAAACTTCGTGTCAAACTTCCTTGAAACCAAATGCTATAGACCGTGCCCAAGCACATGACTCCAATGAGGCTGAATCATAGGCTCAACGACTGTGTTGCATAACGTGCAAATGCTTCTTGACCCATTCATACCGTTTGTACACATCTTGACTCAATCTAAGGCATGCATGCGGATAGCCACTTTTATGCCGACTCATCTATATGAAAGGTCACTAGCAAGTCTAGCTATACTTGGACCCAATTTGGATAAGCCGATACATGCTTGTCGAGGCACGAACACGAGTACATTTCCCGTAATACCCGCAATACAAAGCTCCCTTTATTCTAGGTAATTGTACTTCCCATAAGGTCCCGCAAGCAGTTCCTTCTAGGTCGGATCGGGCCTATAGCCCCAGGCTGCCGTCCGAGGAACTTTACCCTTGTGCACAAGTTGTCCAATGATCGTATAAGACTCTACTCAACTTTTTATATTTCAGTACCATTTCTCGTCTTTACTTTCAATATCCATGCAGTTCCCAAAACCAGAGACTGCCTTGACGACAACGATCGCAATAACTTTTCATATTTTTATACTCATTTTTAACTCAAATCTAGGAATGACTATTTGATAGCCCTCATGCTCAACTTGACCAATTCGTGTTCCATGCAGTACCACTAACCGAATCATACTTTATATGGCAAGCCTTGAAATCGTGGAAATGTGTGGCTATAACAAGTCATGGGACCGTGAGACCGTGCCGGCTATGACATCTAATCGATAGCCCGCGACATAACTTATTCACCTAATACATGAGGTCAAAAGATCGAGTGCCGACTTTGAAAACCATTTGCGAGACATCTAAGCAACAAGCTAACATCTCCAGGTTATATATCAATCAACTCGAAACAATGGAATTATTCCCTTAGCTATGTGGGTTCATCTTTTTTTTATTTTCAAGCCTATTCAATGCAAATGAAAATATATAGTTTATTAGTGTGAAGGTAAGCATAGGCAAGTTCATCAAAGCCACTCACCTGAACGAGAAGTTGCCTCGGCCGAGCGAGACTTCGAGCAAGCCGTTGCATAGCCAAGTCCAAACGCTATTGCGTTTTGATTCCTCCAGTTGACCTGAGCGGGGCATGCTACTACAAACAAGACTGCTCAACAAGCATTGAGGGTTCTGTAGAATAATTTGAGATGGTGGGCTAATAGTTGAGGCTATAGCCTTATGTAACCACCATTTTCCTGGAATAGGGGTATTTTTGATTTTTTCTAATTATTGTTATTAGTGTGATTGCATTATATCTTGAGTAATAAATTATTTTTCAAAACTAAACTTTATATTTTTGGATAATTATCTAAATAATTAATTTAGTGCATATGTTCTATTTTTGAATATGGATAATGGTTAGCCTTTAGAATGGAATCGTGATTAGTGATCTTAAAGGACCTAAACCAACTTGTCATGACCACCTAACTAGATGATTAGGACTAGCCTAATTGTATTTTAGTTAGTCTCTAGCTAGATTAGAGGAATTAGCTAGAAGGTTTGACTAAATACCTAATTAGGAAGGAAAGTATATTTCATAATCTTGTCATGACTTAGAGAGGAGCTTAGTGGACATTTCCCCTTAGCCAAAACCCTAATCTATCTTGGCAGCCCACTTCCTTATAAAGCCCCATTTTATCATCTTCATCTCTCTTTCGTCCCAAACCCTAACCCTAATTAGAGGCTTCTTCCCCAATTCCTTCTACCACCAAATTTCCTCCAAATTGACCCAAATTGGTCTCATTCTCTTCCTCTTGGAGAAGAGAAGGCTCTATTGGTTAGCTTGGAAGGATTGGAGATTGGAGCTTGGAGGACTTTTGAATCTTGGATCCATTTTTAATGGGAATCCATCTCCCAATTGGTATGAGCTCTCTAACCCATTAATCTCCATCGAATTAAGGTAGAGGCATTCATTAGGGACCCCCATGCATTAGGTTTACCAAGGAGAGGAGTTTTGACTCATTCTCCTCTCATTTGGAGATTTCCCTCTTTGTATTTTGACACATTTTAGGGAAAATCCGAGAATAAGATTTCTAGGGTTTGTGAAATAGGTTTGTTAGGCTCTAGTGGTGATTTAGAACATGTGGATATGCTTCGGGTCGAGTTTAGATCCATTTGGAGTGCGTATCATGATATCGTGATATGTACGCCAAGTGTTTGACAAAATGACCAATTGAGCACCCAATGCTCTAAATTCATTTTTGGCACTTGTTTTTAGATGTATATTGATATAAGTATTTTTTGTATGTTCATTTAGTGATTATATGAGGTTATAGTATGGTTTCATAGCATAGGGGATGTTGTGGACTGTTGGGACTGTTATATATATATATGTGACTGTTGAACTATTATTGGAACTGTGTGTATGTGTAGGAGAGGCCAAGCGGACTGATATATACATGGAAGTGTTCATCATTTAAGTATAAATGAGTGAGTGAATAGGGAAAGGCAAGAGGAGGAATGTAGGAAAGATTATGGACTATTTTCTAGAGTTTGAGAAGTGGACTGTTAGGTGGGGAAGTCATAATTTGCCTTGTAAGTTATGGTAGATATATGTATATATATATGTGTCAAATAGATATGTAGGTGTTTAGGAATGGATTGTGAAGGGTAATTTGAGTGTTAAGCTTTGTGTCCTTGATGCCAAAATGGCATCATAAAGGGGAAAATAGTGGCTATAGGTTCCACCTATGCCCAGTCCATCAGTGCTAGTGCACAATCATACACTGATCTGGGAATTTAGTGTGAATTGGTTGTACTCTTAGTTCATCCCTCTGTTGGTTCAGTCAAAAGGATTTTGATATCAGCCTTGTTAATGATATGTATCAGTCATTAATTCAGTCCCCAATTTACCTTTGGTTCAGTCCCTTGATCTCTATTGTATCGATCCTAAGAAAGGATTAAGGCCAGTCTACATTTTATCGTAGTATTTGGCCCTTGAACCTAATACTCATTCCTGAACTTCATAATAGTCCAGATTTCCTCTCATGTCCATCCCACATTTGGCTTACCATATCACTGTGGTATTCAGACCTTGCTTCACAAATAGTCTAGTTTCTTAGCAGATTAGTCCACCATTTCCTTGAGATCAGTCCACATCTCCCCATTTATTAGTCCTAATGTCTCCATGTTCAGATATTTGGAATTTTAATCCACATTTAAAGTTCAGTCTCCTCTGTTCCTGTTTTAAAGGTTAGCTCGAGATTTGTGGTAGTTTAGTCCATGTTGTTCAACCTCACTTCATCTTGTTCAGTCACTGCATTAGAGGTTAAGTCTTTGCCTATATTGAAATGTTCATACCATCTTTTGGGGTGTATCATCCCTGTTTACATTTAGTATCAGTAAGAGCAATTGTTCATCCTTTTCCTTTTTACTACACAGTCCCAGTTATCTTTTGTCCAGTACAAATCCTACCTTGAGTATCAGTTAGAGTTAGAAATAGATGAACAAGGGCTAGTATAAGGAAATTTGGGGACACAAGTACAGGTAGGGAGAGGAGTAATGATGTGGAGTCAGTTGGAAGCCCGTTCATGTCTCAAATATTGACTTACGAGCGTTCCAGAAGTTCTTCGTGAACTTGATGGTTCCTGGAAGCAGATCGTATTGGGGCGAATCTTGCTTTGAGCAACGGTGATCTTAATCACCCCAACAAGAATCTTTCCTCTTCTTCTTTATTCTTTATTCTTTCTTCTCCTTAATCTAAGTTGTAACTCAGTTCTGTCCGTCAGCAACTGCGATTGCGAGGAAGAACGTGAGATTTATTTTCTGAACTCAGTTCTGTCCGTCAGCAACTGCGATTGCGAGGAAGAACGTGAGATTTATTTTCTAATTATTGTTGCTTTTGTAATCAGATTCATACTATAGTGTTCCTCTTAGATCTCGAGAATTATCAGAAGGTAAAACGTTTGTATGAACCTCTGATCTCGACATCGAGTCTAGCATCTTTGATCAAGCCTCGGGACTAACAAGAAGTTCAGGAATTCTAAGGGATTCGAAGGCAGTCCAGATATAGGGATATCTTGTTCAGACCATAATGACTAATGTATCAGTCTATATCCTTTAATGGACAGTTGCTTTGTTCAGTCCATGTGTGGACTTGATGTCATTTCCATTTGATATTGTACCAATTAGTGAAAGGGGTATGTAAAAATAGTAGCAGTAATTAGAATACTATGTTGGTATCAGTTGGTTGAAGGTTAACTGAGATTGATAATTGAATATCAGTTATGTGGTGAAGTGTGCAGAGAGTTAGGTAATGAGGGAGAGCAGGACTGTCAATGATAATAACTTGGGACTAAGAACACAATGTAAGTGATTTCTAGTTCAGTCATTACATCTCTTTGGGGTACCAGTTAGCATTAAGTTCAGTCATTTGTGAATGATGGTATTCATTCCTAGTTAGGTTGTATCAGTTAGGATTCTTAGAAGTATCAGTCCTATATTGATACTCTTATTCTGATGGCATATAAGTTCAGCCCTTAGATAGATGTTCAATCCATAAAGATAAATGTTTCAGTCCTTACCTTAGCATTAGTTCAGTCCCTTGTCCTTGTTTCAGTCCTTTAAGAGCATCTCCAACCCTATTGTGACTTTGGAAAAAAGTTAATGCCATATAGGAATGACAAAATTTTATTCAAAAGTTCTTCTCCAATGCAATTGTCAAGTCAATTGTGAAGCTTATGAGGCAAAAATTAAAGAAGACATTGTGAAGTTGATTGTCTTGTTCTAGACAATGCACTTGACAATGTCTTCTCTTCCATGTCATCAATTATGAATAAAAAAATATTAGAAAAAGAAAGAAGTTGAGTAGTTGTCTTAAAAGTTGCCTTGGAAGTTGGAAAAAATAATTTTATTGTCTCCTCAATACTTTTGCATTGGAGAGAGTTTTTCTATCTCATTGTCTTTTGAGATATAATTTTGCCACATAAACAAGACATTGTATTGTGGCTCATGCCACATAGGAGCCACCTAAGACTCACACACTTAACAACACAATAGGGTTGGAGATGCTCTAATGACTTAGCCTAGTGGGGTGACCATATATATATATAAACTATTGTTCAAAAACCAGAGGTAAGCAAAAGCAAAATCATCAGCCATGCCTTTGTTTGCGGTGAGTCCAACGAGGCCGTCGACGACTTCGACAAGTACGATCCGACTCCGTACGGAGGCGGCTACCACCTCTACCTGACCTACGGCCGTCCGATCCTGCCATCCGAAGATACCTGCTACCCGGTCTCAACCTCCGCCGGAGTCGACTACGACCGCCCCTCCTACTCCTCCGGGTCCAAGCCTTCCACCTACGAGCCGAAAATCGAATCTGACTATGGATCCGGGGACCGCTACGGCCACTCCCGTCCCAAGCCGCAGCCCGCCTATGGATTCCACCCGCAGGAGGAGTCCCGACCCAAACCTAACCTCCATGGCGGTGGGAGGATGACTACAGATCTGGATACTCCCAGCCGAAACCAGACTACGGGAGCGGCGGTGGCGGGTACGGATCTGGATACTCCCATACGAAACCCGACTATGGAAGCGTCGGCGTTGGCGGCAGGTACGGATCTGAATACTCCCAGTCGAAACTCGAAACGGAAGCGACGACGGTGGTGGCGGGTATGGATCTGGATACTCCCAGCCGAAACCCGACTACGGAAGCGACGACGGCGGGTATAGATCCGGGTACAAGAAGCCGAGTTACGGTAGGGGGAAGGAGGAGGAAGAAGAGGACGGGAGGTACAAGAGTAACGACGAGGAGTATGGGTAATGAGAAAGGAAGAAGATCGGGGATGAGCATGGGTCTGGTAGGGGAAGTGGGTATAGGAAGTCGGGTTACGGGGAAGAAATAGTAGAAGAAGGAAGTGGGGGTTACGGTGGCGGAAGGACCACTTACTATAGGCCGAGCTTAGGATGAGAAGAGGAGGGCGTCGGGAGGTATCAGAAGCCTAGCCACTATGGAGGTCAGGATTATGCCCGCAAGAAATATGACGCAGATGACTCAGACGATGATGAGAAGAAGCGACACCATCACAAGCACCACCGCCACCACAACCAGTGCCGGCTCTGGGATAAGCCGGACAAGACTTGGGGCTTGGGCAACCCCCCTTTGTTAGGACAACCTCCCAGGCTCAACATAATCCCACCCAAGGTCAGGGTCATGGATGACCACCAGGACCAGCTAACAATAAAAGTCAAGGGACAACCAAAATTAGCTCCAGAATAGGACAATCCAATCCTTCGGGCCGGCCCTAACCACAACTATGATGATGAGTGAACAACTTCAAATGGTTATCACAT
>JANAVB010010828.1:12500-14677 GCA_029216955.1 Iris pallida
GAAAAATATGATAAAAGTGAAAACAGAAAATGAGTTCAGGGTCCAACACTGCTCAGAGATATAAACAAATCACAGAGTCACAAAATGTAATATAAAATACTATAGTCTGAAAGTACTAGCTGGATCGCAGTCCAAGCAAACCTAACTAAGCTATAATAGTCCAGGAGTGCAAAGTCTAGTGGCTCAACTGCCAGGTCACAGTCCTGGCCTAAGTCTCCATCTGTTCCGACCCCATAGTAGGACGAGCAGTCTGCCTCGGAATCATCGGTAATATATATCAACGGTATCCTGTCAGGAAAATAAGCAAGTACAAAATAATAACAGCAGTTCCATATGAATTGACAAGTTTATAAGAGACAATTATAATAAAAAACAAGATAAATATCAAGACAGGAAATATAAATAGGATATGTAAACTGGATATCATGTCATGGTATAAATACATGAATGTAGAATAGAACAGGGATATATGATGTAATAAAGTAAATATAAAATGTGTCATGAATTATTAGAGCGTTATGTGATCGGCTTGGTAAACCGGACAGGCTACACTTGGCCCGACAATCACAAGAAAATCTCTGAAAAGGGTCATATCGGACAACCTGGATAACGAGCACAAGAAATAAGATCTCGCTACACCCAACGTGAAGGAGGATGGCGTAAGCACAAGAATGTAGTGACAGGGTGGCTTGATCACATAGCCCCTAATAATTTCCCATCCCCGAGTAGAATAATAGATCCGGACATGACACGTCATGACACGAAACTCAAAAGTAGGGGGCAAGCCCACTCCCAAGTCGGTGTCTATATAAGTACATGAAAACAAACATGAAGTACCAATATAGCAAGAAAATCCAGAGGAACAACATCTCATGACAGGATCCGACGTATACTAGTCCGTAAACCATCGTGTCGGGAATCAAGTAAGACACTACGACTGAATCGAATATAGCAGATATCAAGATAATGAAAACTATCAGTGAATCTACTCGTCTGTGGTCCTGAGCTGATAAGGTGAACAGATGCTCAGAGTAACCACAGACCTAAGATGAGATACCATAAGTCAAATTGGGGTTTAAAAATGAAAAGGAAGCTAATCAGTCATGATATGCAAGTCTAAGTCAAACTAGGTCACATCAAGCCAAACTAGGTCACAGAGACACACAGAAACAAATAAGGTCACGGGAAGTCAATCCAAGTCAAACTAGGTCAATCTGGGTCAAAGGATGACTTAAAGTTGACTTTTGGTCAAAAAACTCAACTATGGTCAACCATAGGTCAAACTAGTCAAATGTTGACTAACAGTGACTTTCACAATGGTCAAACTCTGGTTTGGTTTTGGGTCAATTCTAGGTCAAGTGTTGACTCATAGTTGACTTTGGTTAAAAAGTCAACTCTTGGTCAACAGGGGTCAAAACTAGACTACACTACCCTTATCTAACCATTACTACCAAGAAACCTATTATAATGCCTCTAACAACCAAAACCCAAATCTTAGACTTCCCAATACCTTACCTTTACCCTTTACAAGGTATTTCCAATACCTTGCCTCGATACAAAGGTAACCCATCATACCTTGGAATACTAACTTGGGCTTCTTAGGGTAGCTAGAAACTGACCTATCTAGCAATTACCAAACCACTAACTCACACAAACTAGCCATCCAGTCCATCTTATCACACATCTTAGCTAGCCTACAATACCCTCAAACATTACCTTAAGGTAATCTTGGTATCTTGAGATACCAAGATACCAACACGCCATAATCTTAAACCTCTACCACTACCACTCAAAAACTAACATCTATCTAACCTCCATCTATCTAGAATGCTACTTTTAGAATAACTCTCAAAACAATCAAAACATCTACCACTTACCTCAAGATAACATAACATGGCATACATCCTATCATTGACAACCTTATTTTCTACCACATAAAACACTAATACACTAACCACCTAACACACTAAAAAAAACCCTCTAACTTAGGGGTTTCATACAATAATATTTGGTTGACAAGTGGGGGTCATCGTTGGGGCTAAAAGGGGACCAAAAAGGGGTGCATTGGGGGCTACAAAAGCCCCCAAACTGCTGCTGCTGCTATGCTAATGCAGTCCCCTTTGGGGGACGGCTGCTGTCTTGGATAGCAGCCAAGACTGCTGCTGCTGCTGCTGCTA